>CAWUEQ010000165.1:0-35659 GCA_963921185.1 Dasysyrphus tricinctus
GAGGAAATTTTAGGCTTTTGTGAATTGCTGTCTTCACCACCTCCTTAAGATTCGCTGGCCACAAATAATATCAAACGTGGAATTGTGGTGCAGGACAAGAGCGGCTGGACGTCGACATAAGAAATCGTAAATGAAGATGGATTGGTCACAGACTGAGGAAACCAAACGATGAAATTGCGAAGCAGTCCTTCGAATGGAATCCTCAGGATGCATGGTGGGTTGGAAGACCAACATGGAAATCAACTGTTAAGCAGAATCCCAGAGAAAGACATGGCCACAGTTAAAATGCCTTGCAGCATACCGTGAAGGATGGAGACGTTTTTTGACTTCCTATGCCCCAGAAGGGGTTACAGGAAACGATGTTGATGAGGTTGAAAGGAGACAAAAAAAAATCTAATGGAAAGGGGATAATATTTCTATAATTTAATTACATAAAATAGAAACAAAGATTTAAAAACAACGGCAACACTAACAGTATTGTTTTGTTGTTTTTCGGAAAGCCAAAAGTCCATTCTTATGGTTTATTTTCAAAAAAAGTTCTTTCAATAAAGAAGTTCAGCAAAAAATGTTTTCAACTTCAAATTTAAAAGAAAACAAAATAATTTGTCTGTAAAATGTTGTGTTTGAAATGATTTTTTTTCCAAACTGTTCATCAAAAAGCTTTATTTGAAAATAAACCATAATAACTGACTTCTGACTTCCAAAAACCTGCAAAACAATACTGTAAGTGTTGCCGTTGTATTTTGATACATTTTTTTTCTTTATTACATATTTTTTTATAAAATTGCCCCTCCTGTCCAAGTGGGGGACATATTACCCCCTCCGGTGGGATTTTTTTTTCTGTTCTATTTCCAATATAAATACTCTGAATACTTTGGAACGTTTTACGCGAATCACCTAGTGTGCAAAAACAAAGTAGAGAATTTAATTGACCCCTGTACAGCGACTGTAGCCGATGCGGGATAAAAATAAAAATCTGGAAAAAAGTAGAATTTTTTCTTATTTAGGCCCATCCAATATAACCTTTTTTTTAACGAGCACCCTAATGCATACAAACTTGACCATGTTCGTCAGCTTACCTTGCTTAAGAGCATAATATCTACTGATAATGCTGCTATGGTACAAAAAATATACAAGTTATTTTAAATCATGGCAAAAGAAACAAGTAATAAAACCTATTTATTGGCTTTTCTAAATCATAAAGCAAAAGAAAGTGAGTTATTAAATTCGTTCCATTAATTTAAATTTCAAGTCATAAAAGTACTTAAATTTATGACAAAGACCGTGAAATCAAACGCTTATTTTTTAACTCTCAGCTCTCATGCAAATGCTTTTATTTCATAGAGAAGTGTGCTTACTAGACCAATAAAAAGAAAAAATTATTTGCATTTGTAGACAAAATACAAAAACGATGACGATAACTACTTTTTCCTTAATTGCATGTCCACAACAGACGACAGCTTTAATTTGCAGCCTTTTGCCATTTTATATACGATTTTTGTGATTTTTCTGCATGTCGGCATGAGAAATTATTTCAAAATGCATTTTTTTGAAAAACATTTTTGTTTGTATTATTCTTCAGGGCCATTGTTGTTTTCAAAACGGTAATGATTCATAAGAATATTCATAGAGAGAAACTGAAAAGACGTTTGCCTTTTCCTTGTGTAATTATAATTCAATTTGGCATTTTGCGTTGTTGTGTCGGATAAAAGAAGTTGAAAGCTTATTTGATAGGGGTTGCGGGTCTTATCTCCTGCTTTGCCAAATACAATAAGACAGTAACAAAAAATAAGGTAGGGGGATGGATAGTACATTGCAGTTGAATGATGAGAGGATTGAAGTTATTTATTGCTCCTAAAAGAAAATTGGAGCAAACGTGTCTGTAAGTTATTTGAATTTAACACTTTAAGCATGATTGGCAGAGAGGAAGATAGTGTAGGTGACAAGAAAAAATATACAATCACGTGTAAATTTTATGCGCATTTAGGATTATTCTGCCAGAGATAGATTTTGTTTTCCTTAACTTATTTGAATAAGATATTTGGCACCAAAATAGGTAGGTACTTAGACAAAAAAAAACATCATATCATAAGATATAAGGTATGGATATTAGTTATCGGCAAAACTAAACTCAGACAAACTGGTGTTTTTGTGTATATAACACTTGTTCAATAGTTTGATTATTACTATTAACAGCAGTATAATTTAAGGATAAACTGTATTCAAATTAAAAATGCAAAGGACCGCTAAAGCTCAATATACCTATATTTAAAAAAAATCAAATTCTTGAATAAGTTATTTGAAAATTTATACAAGCATGCTAGAAAGAAAATTAAATAAACTTGGTTAAATGGTTACTCGTTGGAGAGGCAAGGCCTATGCAGTGATTTAAAACTCTTAACCATTTCTGTGTTTATGTCGTTTGTCCACAGGAAAAGAGGCCACCAAATGGCAACGATGAGAGGCAATTTTTTTTTTTTAGTTTAGTTTATTTCATCAATTTGAGATTCTATTCTCTTACTTAAATTTAGTAATAATATTAATAATAAAAGAAATTAAATAATTAAATACTTAAAATAATAGTTAAATAAGTAGGTAGTTAATAAAATAATAAATAATATAAAATATATGAACAGAAATAAATTATTAAACAATTTAATATGCATGTAAACATATATGTCTGAATATATGACACCATTAAGATAGACTGGCTATTCATGCCCTAAAAAACAGGGCAATAATGAACTAAGACATTCGTGGGTGTTATTGTAAAAAAATAATTAAATGAGTCATTTTGAGTATATGCATGTATGTATGTTAGCTTACATATCTGAGGTGTTTGGGAGAAACATGAAAACTCCATTTTAAAAATTGCGTCTTTAGGTTTACATACTTTACATCGACCTAGAACCTAAACGAGTGAAGATCAGCCAGAAGCATTGCAACAGCTACCAATGCATCCCGAAAAAGCCACTGTTTGGTGCGGTTTATGGGCCGGCGGCATTATTGGGCCATATTTCTTCAAAGATGATGCGAATCGCAGCGTTACTGTCAATGGTGAACGCTACCGAGCGATGATAACAAACTTTTTTTGCCCGAAATGGAAGTTCTTGACTTGCATGATATGTGGTTTCAACAAGACGGTGCCACATGCCACACAGCACGCGAAACAATGGCGCAATTGCGAGGCGAGTTTGGTGAACAGTTAATTTCACGTTTCGGGCCGGTCAATTGGCCGCCTAGATCGTGCGATTTGACACCATTAGATTATTTTTTGTGGGGGTATGTCAAGGCTAATGTCTATAGGGACAAGCCCGCTTCGATTGATGGGCTACCTGAGACGCAGCCGCGGTCAACATTTGCATGAAATTATCTTTAAACATTAAATTGCAAGGTTCAAACTATCGATTCAAATAAATATTTCATTCATTTTTTCGAATTTTTTGTGTTTTTTTTTTTTTAAAGTTCTAAACCTCTTAAAAAATCACCCGTTACATAGGTGTTGTATATATTCTTGAATATGAAAACAAAATAGTGCCAGGCGAGTTTTTCGGTCGAAAGTGCTTGCGAAACGAGCTCAAACTTTCTTAAAGCACCTTACCTAACTACCTATTATAAAAAATACTTATTTATTTTTTGTGTTTAATTTTCAAACCTCCTTTTACAAAACTAGATTATACATATATTTTAGCTTATATTATGTCCTTTTATATCTGAAAAAAGGAGTGCCGGATGAGTTTGGCTGTCGAAAGTGCTTGCCAGATGGGCCTAAATATTATACATAAGAAATAACTTTTTCATGTTTTTCACAAGCTTTAAGTAATTCTCAAAATTAGCAAATCTACTAATATACGGGTTTTAACCATTTATAAGCTTATGCCCTGGTAATATGGAAAAATAATGTCAGGCGAGTTTGGCACTCCAAAAATAAAAAAGTCATTGCTTATAATCGGGCATTTAAAAAAAAGGAAACCAACCAAACCAACTCAATTTTGAGTTAAGGAAACAAAAATATTCAGAAAAACCAGTAGATGCGTAAAATATAAATATATAGGAGTTTACAAAAACACTGTAGAAGAAGATACAAAATTCTAGTTCTTGTTGTAAAATAGGGAAATGATAAAAAAAACTCATACGTTAACGTTATTTTCCGTAAATGCGCATTTTTCGGTATTTTTTCTGGTATCAGTTCTCTATAAATTGTGATGCACGTCGCAATGTGCAGTGAGATTTTAATAAGTAGGTATTTACAACACTACTTAATTTTTGGGACGTTTTTCTTGGTAGGATTTGCTGTAAAAATAGATATACGCGTCGAAATGACTGAGCATTTCATATCTTCTCCGTTACCAAAAAATGACAAAAGTTAGAATGAATGGTGAACCATATAATTTTTTATAATTATAAATATTGTCCGGCAAGACTTGAAAAACAGTTTTTGTGGATTTTTATAGATTTATGATGTGTACAATTTCATTGAAATCGGTTAACGTTAATACGTGGTAGGGAGGACTTGAAATTTTTCATACAAAATACATGGTGTTTTCACAGTTTTCACTCAAAGTGTCGGTAAAAGTAAAAACGTTGATGGAAAATCTTTAAACTTGGCGCACATACTAAATATCATAGAGAGTATACAAATATTTGTTTTTATTTTCTTAAAACAACAGTTGTTCCATTCAAAATAGCAACAAACGCCCAAAAACAACGATATATAATGTTATTTTTAATGGGGTAAATATTCTACAAAATTATTGCATATATTTGTTTAGTCTCCTTACGGTACCGATTTTCGTGAAACCTTACACACATTTTGTTTCAATTACCTTGATCACTTTTATCATTGATGACAATAATTTAAAAGTACAAATTACAATTGTGTATATCATTGAATAAAAAAGAATCTTTAATCGTATGTGTCTTCTCCGTTACCATTATAGTCTAAGAGCTACCAGCCACTTGACTAACCTACTAGGCACAAGGCTACAACTTTGTTTATGCTTGATTTGGGACTAGTTAAGTATGAAAACCATGGTCTGGCAGGGTTGCCGCAATTGAAAAATTGCCATTTGATTTTTCAAAACGCAAAAAAAGGGTCAAAATTAACCTACTCGCACAAGGCTGAAACTTATTTATAATTTTATTTATACATTCTTATGCATGAAAAAAATTATGCCAGACGGGTTGGGCGGTCGAAAGTGCTTGCTAGACGAGCCTAAAGCTCTTAAAGACTAATAAAAGTTATTGGATAACTTGAGAAATTGGTTACGAACAAGGCTAAAGCTTAGTATATGCTTTATTCGTGAACAGATTAGTCAAAAAATAAAGATCATTGAATATTTCCGCAATTCAAGGGTTGCCACCTATATTTTTTTTTTTTAATGTAAAATAACTTCCAAATGTAACATCTACTTTTAGAATGCTGATTTTTGAATTTGTAATAACTTATGTCTTTTTGTACATGAAAAAAAAGTTTGTATATAAAATCACATATACTTGACGAGTTGGTCGGCCAAAAGCTCCTGCCAGACAAGCCTAAGGTTTTAAAAATTGGTATTATAAGAAATATCTTTTCTTGTTTTTTCTTTAATTTAAAAAAACTGTCAAAATTGCAAACCTACCCCCACAAAGCTGATTTTTACATATATTTTAGCTGACATTTCCTTGTATATGAAAAAAATATATCAGACCGGATGGACGGTCGAAAATTTCTGCCAGATGGGCCTAAAGTCTCAAAAGTTGGTATAATAAGAAATATTTTTTTTATTTTTTCTTAAATTTCAAAAAACCTTCAAAACTGCAAACCTACCTGCACAAAGCTGATTTTTACATATATGTTAGCTGACATCTTCTTGTATATGAAACAAAATATACCAGACCGGATGGACGGTGGAAAGTTTCTGCCAGACGGGCCTAAAGTCTCAAAAGATGGTATAATAAGAAATATTCTCTTTTTATTTTTTCTTAAATTTCAAAAAACCGTCAAAATTGTAAACCTACCTGCACAAAGCTAATATATGTTAGCTGACATCTTCTTGCATATGAAAAAAAAATACCAGACCGGATGGATTGTCGAAAGTTCCTGCCAGACGGGCGTAAAGTCTTAACAGGTGGTATTATAAGAAATATCCTTTTTTTATTTGTTCTTAAATTTAAAAAAACTGTCAAGATTGCAAACCTACCCGCACAATGTTGATTTTTACATATATGTTAGCTGACATCTTCTTGTATATGAAAAAACATATACCAGACCGGATGGACGGTCGAAAGTTTCTGCCAGATGGGCCTAAAGTTTTAAAAGTTGGTATTATAAGAAATATCCTTTTTTTATTTTTTCTTAAATTTCAAAAAAACTGTCAAAATTGCAAACCTACCCGCACAAAGCTGATTTTTACATATATGTTAGCTGACATGTTCTTGTATATGAAAAAATTTACCAGACCGGATGGACGGTCGAAAGTTTCTGCCAGACGGGCCCAAAGTCTCTAATAATGGTCCTTTTTTGACGAAACCCAAACGGAGGACATTCGATTAGCAACGGAATCAAGTGCGATTTAGAGCTTTGGATATATGCAGTATACACTTTGTTTATACATACATTTTATTTAAATATTATGTAGATTGTAAAATATATAATATAACGGAAAATGTATACTTATTGATGATGTTATATGACCATTTTTGTAAATAAAATATTCTTGAGACCCGTAAGATTTCTTATTGCACTCTGCTTTCCTATTTTTCATTGATCAGAAGCCAGAATACTTAGTAAAATTTTACTGAAGTGTTAAAACAAAAATGCAATTTTTTTCGTTTTTGAGGTATACCACAATGAAAAAATGTCTGCACGGTGATTGTACGACTTACTCACATTCAAAAATAACAAAACCATTTTGGCCGCATAGCCCACCAAGTGATTAAGTCGTTTTAAGTGGTCATAATTAATGTCTACAAATGTGGATGTGCTTACGCTACCATGCGTTGGTGTTTAAAAAGCGTTAATCAGCCAGCCTCCTACTTTAAAGCCTTCAAACATGAGGTTGTTATCCTGATTAAAATATGTTAAAAAAATATAAAAAAAGCTGTTGAGATTTGTACATCGTACTGGCTCTGTTTAAAACCGTACCGGTACCTTGAGAGCTTCTGAAATCTCCCAAACGAACTACTATACAGTGTCACGAGATCTTTTGAAGTAAGGATAAATAATAATATAATTACTATGCGATGTTGCTCTATGCAATTGCATTATATTAACATTGAAATATTTTATTTTCTAAATGAAATCCAATGAAACGCCTGTATCGAAATTTGCTCCTGAGTGACATATCTTTCATTTGACACTGGTTTCATTAATGGCCGCTAACGCCCAAAAATGCCCATTCTCCTTTACTGAATCTCATTTTTTTTTGATGAAACTTATGAGCCGCGAAAAACCCTCACTACAAACGTTCGATTGTGTCCTCCGTTACTTTGGAATAGCCGTAACATATACCTTTTTTTATCAACCTTAGGCTCGTCTGTCAAGCTCGTGTGGTGCTATTTTTTCCATATTTTAGAAGACAAACTTATATATGTACGAACAATTGAAAACCCAGCTGTTAGAAAATTATTAAAGATTTTGAAAAAAAAATCATCTCTAACATATTATTTAAAATTAAATGTATCTAAAAACAAAACTAATGATCCTTTTATGAACTCTGTACCTACGATGATTTTCTGAAGTACATTTTTCATTTGAAAAAAAGTATATTTTCCCAAGAAAAGTTGAATACCTCAAAAACTGCTCAATGATTCTACTTGAAAAAAATTAAAGTTATTAAGGACACAACAAGATATATTTTCACAAAGTTTCATTTAAATTGAAATATTTTTGGGAAAATGAAAAATAAAAACAAAAACAAAAATATAATAGGGTTTTTCACAATTATCTCGGAAATTTTGAGGCTATGTTAAAAAATAATCTGTATAAAAGCTGTAGATTTTTACGTAATCTAAAACATTTCTATGGCACACTTTTCATTTTGGGGTCAACCATATTCGGAAAACGCAATAATACAATTTCCCTCCTCTTTTTCACCCAAGGGATGAAATAAAAGTCTGCAAAAATTAGGGAAATTATTTTTCAATGTTTTGAATCGAATGAGGGCTATCCAAACAATGTCCAATTAAAGGACCACCCTAATGTATATAGAACCTATTTCGCAGGTAAAAATATTATGAAGGTGCTTATTTAATACGAATAAAAT
Source organism: Dasysyrphus tricinctus (assembly GCA_963921185.1). Classification (NCBI taxonomy): domain Eukaryota; kingdom Metazoa; phylum Arthropoda; class Insecta; order Diptera; family Syrphidae; genus Dasysyrphus; species Dasysyrphus tricinctus. Next base: position 8,247 of record CAWUEQ010000165.1, read on the forward strand.
AAGTAAAGCATTAACAGAAGAATGCATTTCATTTATTCATTACATATTGGGGCGTATTCATAGAGAATTACTAAAGTCGTGGTTTCTTGATCTATAGTTTAAGGCTTGTTGGTTAAATAAACACAGCTCTTATTCATAGTCAATTTCCCAGCTGTGTTTAGTAGAACCCCAGGTTAAGGTTGTGTTCTACTACAATTATACTTCAAATGATGACAGGTCAAAGAAAAAAAAATACACATAAATTTCCAAAGTGTAAATTTTGTGAGGTGGTGGTCCTTCCTCATATTGCATGTCGAAAAAAGTAAACAAAAACAAAACTATTAAATCAAAAATCTGAATTAAAACTCGAACAAATACTCTATAATATTTAAAGATGAACAACAAAGAAAATATAAAACGCGAACGCCAGGAAAACTGGTCGCATCCACAGAAGGAACTTTTTTCTTTTTCTATTCTTCTTTTTTTTCTATTTTCTTTTTCTTGGTGGCACATTTTACAATTCATTAAATGACTCATATTCATCGTAAATATACATATCTTCTTCAATTGTGGTATCAAACGTAATTTTTTAGGAAGATAAGTTTACGTAGCATTTACATATTTGATAAAAACCACATTTTCAGCTTTTTAATTCACAGAAAAAAATCAAATTTGACATTTGGCTGTGATAATAACTACTTAAACACAGCATTTCCTATGTTTAAAGTTAGACCACAGGTTTAGCCCTAAGCTTAGGTTTAAATTTGTTTATGAATAGCCTAAACTCTGGATTTGCTTAGTAACAACTTAGCAAGAGTTTAGCAAACATCTATGAATATGCCCCATTATGTATTGCATCACATGTGATTAGTGTGACATTCATGCTGTATTTTAACTTACAACCTTCTTGAGCCGTTTCAATGTCTAGATGTCCAAGTTCTAGGTCACCTTTAATTTCATGGTGCTTACTATTTAATTTAAAAATCAACGTAAACACGCCAAAGGTGAATATAAATTGTATACACGAGCGTGGCGGGTATGACGTTACCACAACAATCATTATCCACAAAAGCAGTTTACGTGCAAGATTTTCTTTTTATTGTTTTGCTCGCTAATCGAGTTAAAAATACATATTGGAGTTCAAATGCCTGGAATATGGAATAGGAAAAGTTATAATTTATTTCAGAAAAGTTAAAAAAGGAAATAAATCCATGGTGATTGATTTTACTGTACCCATTCTTTGGGTACAGTAAATGTACAATTTTAAAATAATTTAACAATATGTTCACCACGGTTGTTGCGATTTTGGTTTTAATCACATGGTTTGTTTTATGATAATTTTTGCAGGCACCCACAGTTCAGTATTTGTTTTTTTTTATCAAAGTGCAATTTGGTCGCTTTGGGAAAAACAAATGTTTGCTTTTTGCCGTTTAGAGAACACCAAAACGATATAAACGTACCTACCTACATTTGTTAACGAACATGGTCGTACCTACTTATTCTTCTTTTATATTAGAAAAAGGCATTCAAAGTTTAAGTATTTACAAATCTAACATTGAAAGCCTAAGATTAAGAATAAAAACGTAAATAATTGAAAATTAATTATTTTTGTTTTTGTGGACTCTTAAACTGAAATTCAAATTTTAAAGTTTTGCGACCTTTAGTCCAAATTCGTTTCGCCCAGGTACAACAATTGGGCTCATCAGTTAGATAATGTTGAACCCTTCAATTCAAGAGTCCACAGAAACAAAAAAAAATTAATTTTCAATTATTTATGTTTTTATTCTTAATCTTATACCAGCCAGACCACGGGCCTTACCATCATACTTTTCGAGGCGTCTAGGCCAAATTCCAATAGAACATTATATAATTTACAGTGCTTTTGTGCTGTTTATTTTATTCGTGTCGGTAACCATCGACTAAAAAATTATGCGTCTTTGAAGGGTACTACAACATCTAACTATGCGAGCCCAATTGTTGTACCTGGGCGAAACGCATTTGGACTAAAGGTAGAACTATAATAGTCGGAAGGGCACTGAAGCTAATGTCAAAAACCAACGAAAAGTTGCTTTCCGTACCGAAAAAAGGGGAACACACCCATAATAAATTTATCATCTTTCTCTCTTTGGCATTCCTATTTCACCAAATGTCAGTTTTACTTAAGTGAGGTGCGCTCCGGAGCGCACCTCACTTCCGTAACCAAAGTTGAACGAAACTTGACGAAACGCTCCACTCCGCAATTATAGTCTCCGTCATATGCTTTCCGTGTATTCGCTTGTTTTTTTCCGACCACTTAAGTGCCCCTCCGAGCATTATAGTTCTAGCTTAAAGGTCGCAAAACTTTTAAATTGGAATTGAAAGCCTAATTTAAAAAAAAATTATCGACCAGCTATTAAAATGTTACGCTTAGAATCAGATTGGTACTAAAAAGTTGACTTATGTATAGAAATAAGAAAAAAGGCAAAAACAAACAAATAAAATGCACGACTGGGTCGCACGTACTTGCATGTTCAAGACCCTGCGGATTTAAGAAAATTATATATAAAAACATGGAAATTATGGGAGAAAAATGTAGAGAAGCATGAAATACGACATTTGGCTAAAACCACTCTTTTGACAATTTGAGGTGAAATAAAAGAATGCCATTCCTGATTGAATATGATTGTATAGAAAAAAAAATTTAAATCGTTGGAACGGTTTTTAAAAAAAATAATTTTTTGTACCTATATAAAATTCTTAAAACATTATTAAGAACAAATTTTGGTATGCAAACCTTAAGTATGTATTTATATTCATATAATAACAAAATTAAAAAAAAAATTGTCAACCCGTTTTTGAGATATCGAATTTTCAAAAAAAAATTTTGAAGCTTTTTTTAAAAATCCAAAAACTTTTTTTTCGAAAATTTTGATATGCAATATTATTTAATCTTATTTGAATTTTGTATATAAAAAAATTCATCTAAATTCATTAAGCCCATAACGAGAAAATTCAAAATAAAAAAATACGTTCTATGACAGGTACTATTAATGGTTGCTAAGTGTAAAATTTTATAATTTTTGGTAGTAGACCGTACTAATTTTAGTCTATAGAAAAAGTTTAATCAAAATCGTAGGAGTCGTTTTTGAGAACAAAAATATTTTCCTTTGTGGTTTTTTAACTTTTGTATGGAAAATACCGTTATTTTTTCATAAATGTAAAATTTTTCCTAAAAATATTGTAGAGAGTACTAAAAAACTCTTAAATATCGAGTTTCAAAAAAATCAATCATGTCGTTTTCGAAATATTAGATTTTCCAAAAACAATTTTGAAACATTTTTTAAAAATCCAAAAAATATTTTTTCAAAAATTTTTGTACACAAAACTATTTATATTTTTTGAAAGCTTCTGTATAAAAAAATAATTGAAATCGGTCGTACCGTTTTTTTGGTGTTCTCTATCATCGTAATATCTTAATCATTAAGCTTGTTAGATATAGTTTACAGTGGATTTTCGTTGAACAATTCATGTAAGTTGAACTGAACTTAATATAAATTGCGTATGACAAAGCCCTTACTATGTCACTGATGAGTTCAAGTGAGTAAGCCGAACGAAACGCCAATTTATAGGACTAAAGGCCATAAAAAGCTATTTTCAATCAATAATTCAACAAGTCCAATCCTTAATGCTAAGTCTTCTACTTGGCTGATTTATTTCAGTAGTATATAGAATTTGTATTATAAAACCTTCTTATCATGTTTGATTGTTATCTGAAAAATTTTTTTTTGCACGAATCCAAAACTTGCCTAATAGTACCTATAATCGCAAGTAAAAATGTTGAGATAACAATCAAACACGACATTACGATGATAGAGAACACTAAAACAAGTGGGTGGTACAATTCTGTCTGTCTGTCTGTTTAAGTCTGGATCTGGATCTACAGCCTAAGCCAATGATGGGATTTTCCTCAAATTTTGAACTTAAGGTGTTTTTGTAACTCTCCAGAGGGGAAACAGTATTTTATCTTAGCACCAAGAATAACGGTACTTGGTATACAACCGTTAAGGAAAATCTTATTTATCTCAAAAACGGCTCCAACGATTATGATAAAAAAAATCAGTGTGTTATTTAAGGCATGGTGTACATTTTGGTAAAAAAAATGTTATTAACGGCATTTGTCATGTAACGTTTTTTTTTTTTATTTTTGATTTTCTCTTTAACGGCTTAACGGATTGCAATCAAATTTTTTATGAAAAAGGTATCATAAAATGTCAATAATATCGCATATCAAAATTTTGAAAAAATAAATTTAGGATTTTCAAAAAAAATTTTAAATTTTTTTTTTGAAAATTCAATATTTCAAAAATGGGTTGATGAGTTTTATTCCAACTAGGTTTTTAAATGAATGTTAATCTTTTCTAAAAACGTTCAATCAAAATTTTCTCTTATTAAATGTTACTAAACTTTTATATGTATATAAAAAAATAGTTTTTTAGAAAACCGCTCCAACGATTTTATTTTTTTTTTTGTATGTATTCCTATTTTTTCAAGTAATAAAATGGCATACTTGAGCTTGAGCGCTAAGCGATTTTATTAGTTTTTTTACTACAATTTAAATAATAAATCTTTTTTATACTTTTTTTCTATAATTACTTGCATATTTTAAATTCTGAAGCTCCAAGCAACTTAAACACGAGAGCAAGAGAACGTGCGATCCAGTCGTGCATTTTATTTTAAATTCTAATTAAAACAATTTGTAAAGGTGCATTCGAAGCTACGTATGACCGTGCAGCAAAATCTTAAGTGATTTTGAAATTGGTCAGTGAGATAATAATTGATGAGAATTGTGAAAATCTATGTGAAAAGCTTTTGTCCCACATATGTTTGTGTACAAAATAAAATGTATTATTGTGCAGTTTTTGAGGCAGGTGACGATTTATTGAATTTTGTGTGGTGTCATATTTATAAATATTTACAAACTTCCTTTTAAAGGGCTTCTTGATCTTGATCTCTGATCCAGGTTAAAATCTTTAAATGAAAGTAAAATATCAAACTTGATCCTATTGCTTCAGCCACATATAGCATATTGAATTGAATAGAACTTTTAAAAAAGAACAATTACGTGCAAAGATTTTTATCATTGAATAATTTTGTTTGGTCCATAATAATGCTCAAAACAAAAAATGCTACTAAATTCACCCATACGATTCTGAGAGAATGGTCACACTGGGCACTTTTCAATATTTTTGGTATAACTCAGAAACTAAGCTGATTTTGACAATTTTACACTTGAAAGTTTTTGTTCAAAACTAAATTTTCTATCCAAATGGATAGTTTAAGAAATATCATAAATAAAATGCACGACTGGGTCGCGAGTATTTGCTCTTATGTTCAAGACACTGCGGGTTTGAGAAGATTATAATAAAAATATGGAAATTATGAGAGAAATATGTAGCATGAAATATACGACATTGAAATTGGCTAAAACAACTCTTTTGACAGTTTGGGGTGAAAAAAGTATGCCATCTTAATTCCTGATTGAATATGATTGTATGGAACAAAAATTAAAATCGTTGGAGCGGTTTTTTAAAAAATTATTTTTTTATACGTATATAAAATTCTTAAAACATTTTTAAGAAAAAATTTTGGTATGCCAATCTAAAGCATATATTTATGTGTATGCTAAAACAAAACTTGAAAAAAAAATTGTCAACTCGTTTTTGAGATATCGAATTTTCAAAAAAAAAAAAATTAAACTTTTTTTAAAAATATAAAAACTTTTTTTTTGAAAATTTTGATATGCAATATTATTTAATCTTATCTGAAATTTGTATTTAAGAAATTCATCTAAATCCGTTTAGCCGATAACGAGAAAGTTCAAAATAAAAAAATACGTTCTATGACAGGTACTATTAATAGTTGCTAAGTGTAAAATTTTATAATTTTTGGTAGTAGATCGTACTAATTTTAGTATATGAAAAAAGTTTAATCAAAATCGTAGGAGTCATTTTTAAGCAAACAAATATTTTCCTTTGCGGTTTTTTATTTTTTGTATGGATGGAAGGTACCGTTATTTTTTCAAAAATGTAAAAATTTTTCTAAAAATATTTAAAAGAGTACTAAAAAAGTCTTAAATATTGAGTTTCAAGAAAATCGATCATGACGTTTTTGAAATGTTTGATTTTCCAAAAAAAAATTTTAAACATTTTTTAAAAATCCAAAAAATATTTTTACAAAAATTTTGGTACACAAAACTATTTACATATATTTATTGGAAGCTTCTGTATAAAAAAAAAAATAATTAAAATCGATGGAACTGTTTTGAAGAAAATTGATAATTAAAAAATGTTTCTTTGGGAGGTACCATTAAAAACCATTAATGAAAAATGGTTTTCCACCTAATGGAAGCCCTTACTTATTTTTTTTTTTTCAAGAAAAGTTGTCGAGCCGTTTTTGAGAAAAATACGATTATGTAAAATTGTTTGTTCTAAAAAAAAATGAAAAAAACGTGTGGACATAATCACCAAAAACCTACTATGTACCAAGTTTGAAGAAAATCGATCGAGTGGTGTAGGCTGTAGACCAACACATAGACAGACAGACAGACAGAATTGTGCCACCCATATTTTTGGTGTTCTGTATCATCGTAATATCATGTTTGATTGCTATCTCAAAACATTTTATTTGCACGAATCCAAAACTTGCCTTATAGTAGGTACCTACATATATCGCAAGTACAAAATTTAAGCAGGACAAAATAACAAAACCAACATAAAAAAATCAATAATTTTTAAGTTTTTTCTAATAAGTGCACAACTTTTTTCGGAGCAGGGATACACTTAAAACACTTTAACAAATTAAAGTAGAGTTTTAAGGCCTTACATATTATGACATGCTAATAAAGCCATATTATTTGAAAACTGACCATTTCTAATTTTTTTTGCAGTTTTTGCCCGAAAGCCTATTTTTTGGTACTTTATGACAAATTAAACATTCCTTGCACCTAGTACCAAATCATTTATTAATTGGACCAGCCGTTCGGTCTGTAGGTCTGAAAGAATTTAAAAACAGCCGAAACACTTTTACATACTTTTTATAAATATTCTCTTTAGTCGTAATGTCATATTATATCAAAATATTGATTTCGAACATTTTTACGAATGTGAAATTTGCCATATTGTACCGAAAAATGGGCTTTCGGGACAAAACTGCGAAAAATTTTAAGAAATGGTAAATTTTGAATAAATTTAACTCTTTGAACATGCCATATTAAAGTCCTTAGTCTTTTCTTCATTTTGTCTGTGCATTTTTTGACCCTATCTTTGTTTCAAAAAAAGTTATGCACAATTTATTAAAAAATTTAGAGATCTTTGATTTTTTAGAATGGTTTTTGTTAAATTTTCCTGCTTTAATTTTTTAAAATTTTTTTTGAACTATCCATTTCAATAAAAAAAATAATTTTGAACAAAAAGTTTTAAAAGTAAAATTGGCAAATTCGGCTTAGTTTTCGAGTTATACCAAAAACATTGAAAAGTGGTCAGTGTGACCATTAGTAGCATTTTCTGTTTTAAGCATGCTTATGGGCTAAGCAAACATATTCAAAAATAAAAACCCCTTTCCCTTAATTGTTCCTTCATTTTCCGGTTTATTTAATAGGCTTATATACATGTCTTAAGAAGAGGAAAATGTTCCAACTTCGACCACTGGGCGGATAGTAGTAAGCATATTATAATTAACACATTTTTTCAGACTTTATACATAGGATAAAGAGAAAGAGGCCATGTTATTGGTGTTCGGCACCGAAAAAAAGTAAGTATGAATGTAACTATATCCCGTCGTTTAGTTTATGTTGTGTAGACCAAGTTGGACAAAGTTTCCCCAAAACTCAAAACAAACGTTATCCCTATGGTGTCATGGGACAGTTTTCATTATATAATAAATGTGAACTGCGAACATATTGTTTTTAGCCAAATAAATGTTTATAGAATATCTTTCACTCGAACATCAACTTTTTTCCTTCTCTAGAAGTCTTTTGTAGGTAAACTTTGTTTTAATTTTAAAAGGCGTATAAGCATTTTTTATTAACTTATACGCCCTGTGTCCATTAAAACATTTGTACGGATTGCTACGAGTAGCAAAAACAAAAACACATTTATTTAATTCTATGAAAACTCGTGTGCATTAAGCACCCTGAATATTTAACAAGGAGGTAGGTACCCATTGAATTGGAATAACTGCATATTTTTATTTTAATGGTGTGATTTGAATAATATTTGTTTTTGTTATTTATTATTATTATTATTGGTGTATGAATATGTAATACAAAAAGAGTGTATGGCAACTGAGTATGTTATTTATATGCATAAATCATAATCAATAAAATAAGGACTAAAGAAAAAAGCTATTGTTTTTTTTTATTTGTGATACCAGAATTTTTAAATTTAAATTGCAAATTGTTTCATTTTTTGAGTGAATGAAACGTTTAGAATTTATACAAGAGTTAGTTCTAGGTTTACAGGGTGATTTACATAAGATATGACAAAAAGAAGGTAAAGGTTGGGCAAAAGCCATTACAAAAAATTCTTTTGAAGAGACGCATATTTTGCGCCGTTGAGGAAAGATGCAGAATTAAAAAAAAAAAAAAATGTTTAAAATAGGTAGGGCAAATGTGGGTGAGGGCATAGACTAACTAATAATAAAGACAGGCCGCTTCATATAAAGAAAAAGGACCCGATTTGAGATTGCCTCCACCTAGATTGCCTCCACTTCATACATGTTTTGTACTTGACGAGAAAAGCTTTTGCTTCATATGAAGCTTTCAAGTTGCATCGAACTGAAATTCATTTCACCACTATCGCAAGTGTACCTGTTTTTGTTGTTAGTTTTTGGGTATTTTGTCTGTTTTTTTTTTGTTTTGCAATTAATGAAGGTTGTGAAGCAGTGGTGGTAGTTTTTTTGTCTTCATAGTTTGCTCTAACTTAAATTTAGCTTGTGTGTGTGTACACTTCAGGTAGGTATATTTATTTCATTCTTGTCGATCTTGGCAAGAATTTTCGTTTTTGGGTTTTGATTTGGTAGGTTTGAAGGAAAAATTTGTTCTTCGAGGATTTCTCTTTTTTCACGTTTGGGGGTGGATGTTGAGAATATATGACTGTTCTGAAGTAATGGTAGACTTGGTGGCGGTGGTTTCATTTATTCTTTTTTGTGCGCTTGCTTGTGTACTCTTGCATATAGGTACATTCATAAATATAATCTCGATCTTCTAGTAATGACATAAGGATTTTCGTTTTTGGTGGTTTCAAGGATTTCTATACAGCATTATGAAGGAATATTTTTTTTTATTTTATGCATTTATTTATTCAGTACCGAAATAAAAAAATGTTAAGAAATACAGGTGAATAACATACCTTATTTGTTAAATTGCAAAAATAAACTTACCGAGTCGAGGAGTATGTTCGCAAATGATGTGTATAACATTTCTTTAAATCGAGTAAACTTATTGTAAAGTTAAAATGCTTTTTTTTTACATATTTAAAGCATAAATAAAGATTCATTATTTCTATACATTCATGTGTTTTTGTTAAAATTTTCTAGGGAAATGCGCCTGAAAATAGCCACATTTTCACTCTAAACGAATTTGCACTTCTCATACTTAGTAATTTATCATGTTCACTTCAATCATTATAGTTTTCTAAAAATATAATCCTTGTTATATTATCATTCATTTCATACCTTAAAAAAGAATTACTGAAGTTATAAACCATTTCCGGAGAGCTTATTCGTGATATTCCAAATACTGTATTTGTACCTAGTTTGCAAAATTTTGGGTTGAGTAATTTTCAAAAATCGATATAACATCATGTGGTTAACCAAGAAATATGTCTGATACACCAAAATAGCCTGTTATTAATCAAAATTATTTTAAAATACAAATTTTTAAAATCGTAGCGTTTCTCGACTTATATAGAATTTAATGCAGCGGGATCGATATTTTTTTGATTTTTTTTTTTTTGCTTTACCTCGATCAAAATACAAATTTGCTTGCAATTGATTAATATATTGAAACTTAACGGTGGAGCTTGTGAGCAACACACATAAACATACTCGTATATGTACGAGTATAATCAAATTTTAGTAAGGTTATGCAAAATAGAATTTTGGAAAACTAAAATCATTTGGTGGGTGTGGTCAACAGATATGAACTATATAATTCACAGGTTGGGGGATTTCGGTGCCGTGACATAAGGCCAAGCGACATAAGGCCAAAAAAAAGTGACATAAAGCCAGATTTTAAGAGTTGGCCTATTGTCGCCTATACAAAGTGACATAAGGCCAATTTGGCCTTGTGTCACTTTTAATACTAGCGTACCTGTTATTTTTTTTTTCATTTTTCATTGAAAAATTTCATTAAATCCAGTTTCTTAAATGCATACACCCGAATTTGCACCCACCCCAAATCCTATCGTGAGCCCTAGCAGTTGGGTTGCAGGGGGGCAGCATGCCCCCCCCCCCATACATACCTCACTGTTCATTTGAAAATTTTTATATTTCACAAACCAAATAAAGGAGAGGTTTTATTAGGTTTGTGAAACTTAAAAATTCGCAATAAACAGTGAGGTATGTATCGGGGGGCATGCTGCCCCCCTGCAACCCCCCTGCTTGGGCTCACTATAGGATTTGGGGTGGGTGCAAGGTTGGGTGTATGCAAAGTTTCTTTTCCAAAAATTACTGTTTTTTTTACAAAAAATTTTACGTTTGGCCTTAAGTCACAAACAAATTTGGCCTTATGTCACTTTGTAAAAGCGACATAAGGCCAACTCTTAAAACTTGGTCTTAAGTCGCTTTTGGAAAGTGACTTAAGGCCAAACTTTTAAATTTGGCCTTATGTCACTTGGCCTTATGTCACGGTACCGGGGATTTAAATGGCAGTTTTTGAATGTATGTAAATATCTTTAAGAATCCATTATCTATGCTTTCTGTTTGAAAATGATATTTATTAATTATTTTAAGCTTATATTAAGAATCTGTATCTTCTCAAAATTCAAGTAAACTATTGATTTTCTAGGCACATGTACTCGAAGAAGTGGTATTTTCTCTATAAACCAAGTTGCACCTTTTACAATAATTTCATATTCATTCGAAATATTACTGGTTTAATAAAAATATAAACTTTTTATATTATCTTTTAGTTGATACCTACCTCATTTGTTAGAAAAAAAAAATTACTGAAGTTATAAGCCATTTTGGGAGAGCTTGTGTATGACTTTCCAAATCTCGAATTTTATCGATACATGTGAGCAATAATGTACAGCAATGTTTTATATATATGAAAACTTTTCTTAGAACTTTCTGAAAAAGTTCAATATATACATTATACATAATTCTATTAATATTTCCGTATGACCCTGCTTGTTTCACACATATTCAGTTTCATTCGGTTTGGTCTCTATTCGGTTCATTTTCGGTCGGACCTGATAAGTGTGAACCGATGAAAACGGTAAGAATAAAAAATAAATAGAAACCGAATAGCACCGAACGTCCCCTCGACACGAATCGGTTTCATTCGGTTTCAAGGGCACACAAACTTATCGTATCGTTCACAAATATTCGGTTGTATAAGGTTTTTTTTGTTCGTTTTTATTTGGAATTAACAACTATAGTGCTGGGGGTCAATTCTCGATCTATGAAACTGTGAAATGAAAACAAAGTTATCATTTCAGTTTTCACAGAGTCTTATCATTTTATCACTTCACAAACGCGCGCAAGGCGATTCCCGAACTCGTTATGAAAATCAGCTGTCAAAGTGAGTACTAAAAAGTACTAACATGAAAAATGCTACCACTTGCTCATAGAAAAAGATGATTGTGACGTCATAGAAATGCCAAGATGGCGACTTGAGTGTATCAAATGAGCACAATTTGTTTGTGTTTATCGTTTTGCTTTTCACAGGTTTTCACAGAAGGAAATGATTGTGATAAACGAATCATCATATGAAAACATTTTGACATGTTTTCATTTTTTCACACTTGGAGAATCGCATTTGGCGTGGAGGCGTTATCATATTTATCACTTCACAGTTTCACAGATCGAGAATTGACCCCCTGAAGTATGTTGAAATTTTTGGAATTAAAAATTGATATATTTGAATGCAAACCTTATAGGAACCGTATGTGTGAAAATACAAAACTGAAACCGAACCGAATAGAGACCGAACCGAATGAAACCGAATATGTGTGAAACAAGCCTGAAGATGAGGAAATTAGACCTCGATATGCATATATAGGCATAGACAATAAAAATAAAAATACACAATGCGTTTTATTGAACTTTTATGAAGCAAAACAAAAGGTAATATTGAATTCAATTTTAATACTTAAGCTTGTGAGCAATGCACAGCAACAACACGTTTCTTAGGACTTCATGAATAAAACAATGAAACCATCTGGTGGGGGGGTGGTTGAAATATATAACCCATATAGTTTGCCATAAGGAGGATCAATTTAGCAGTTTCTTAATACAAGACTTTTTAAAAAGACATTTTTTATATTTTATGTTTTTTATTTTGAATTTTCCCATTATTGGCTTAACGGATATAGACAAATTTTTTTATTTCTGATTATTGGCTTAACGGATATAGACAAATTTTTTATTTCTGATTATGTTGATAGTGAAATTATTTCTTATGATAGGTATATCAAAATAGCAGTATGATTTAATGCCATTTCCATTTAAATTTTGAAAGTAGAGAGCCTTTCTTTATTTAAATAAAAAATGATTTATTTAAATAATTGAGGCAAATTGTTAGTGCACTTCTCTACTCTAACAGATCTTTGCTCATGAAAGTTGGCATGTAGATAGAAATTCAGTTTCAATCAGTAAACAAAATTGAGAAATTATTCGTATTTTTGCTCTCAATTTGCTATCCTAGTCCGAAAAGTTCATTTTTATGTTTTTCTCGTCTTTTTCTTACCTTTTTTGTTTTTTTGTAGTTTAGCTTTTTTTTTTTTGCATTTTTAAATATTTTTTTTTTTGAGTTTTAATTTTTTGTTGGCATTATTTTTCTGATTAATTTCAAGATTGCTAAGTGGTTTTAATTTTGTTATATTTTTAATTCAGTTAAATCGATAATTTACATATTCCTTTTAAATTACTGTTTGTTGAATGAGCAATTGCTTTGAACAAAAAGGTCTCAAATTTTAAGTATGTTCATTATGTACCAGTATGTTCATTTTCGTTTTTTTCATTTTTTTTTTTTGGAAAATAAGCAAAAAGCAATGGTTGCTCTCATTTCAATTCAGCTGGAGTAACCATTAATTTATTTATGCACCATTTATTTATGCAACTTTTTTATTTTTTTTTCATTTTTGTTACTCTTTCTTATTTTCTTACATTTTTATTTTATTTATTTTTGAGGTTCTGAATATTTTTATTTTATGTTTTAAGTGTTTTTTTTTTTTAATTTCTTATTAATTTTAGTTCTTCAATTCTGTTTCCATAGGTAGTTATACTCGTGCCTATATTTTTTTTGTATTTTTTTTTTTTTATTTTTAAGTGTTAAATTTTTTTTTGAATAATATTTAAGCATTTGAGCTTCTAATGACTTTTAATTTCAACTCAAATTTGTATTCTATAAAAACGATAAATTCGATGAAATTGTATACTTATACCTATCATTTATATTTTTATAAAAGTTGTAATAGTTCCAATGAATATGAAATTATTGTATGAGGTGTAACTTGGTTTACAGAGAAAATATCAATTCTTTCGAGCTCATTTTCCTGAAAATCAATAGTAAGCTTGAATATTAAGAAATAAAATGAATCTTAAACAAAATACAGAATCTTAGATTATGCTTTAAATATCCACAATAATAGTATTTTCGAATAGAAAGAACAGAAAATGGATTTTTTGAAGATAATTTACATACATTCAAAAGCTACTAAATTAATCCTCCACCTCCTCAGCGAATTATATAGTTCATATCTGCTGACCACACCCACCAAATGATTTTAGTTTTCCAAAATTCTATTTTGCAAAACCTAACTAAAATTTGATTATACTCGTACATATACGAGTGTGTTTATGTGTGTTGCTCACAAGCTCCACAGTTAAGTTTCAATATATTAATCAATTGCAAGCAAATTTGCATTTTGATCCCGCTGCATTAAATTCTATATAAGTCGAGAAACGCTACGATTTAAAAAATTTGTATTTAAAAATATATTTGATTAATAACAGGTTATTTTGGTGTATCAGACATATTTCTTGGTTAACCACATGATGTTATATCGATTTTTGAAAATTACTCAACCCAAAATTTTGCAAACTAGGTACAAATACAGTATTTGGAATATCACGAATAAGCTCTGCGGAAATAGTTTATAACTTCAGTAATTCTTTTTTAAGGTATGAAATGAATGATAATATAACAAGGATTATATTTTTAGAAAACTATAATGATTGAAGTGAACATGATAAATTACTAAGTATGAGAAGTGGAAATTCGTTTAGATTGAAAATGTGGCTATTTTCGGGCGCATTTCCCTAGAAACTTTAAGAAAAACACATGAATGTATAGAAATAATGAATCTTTATTTATGCTTTAAATATGTAAAAAATAGCATTTTAACTTTACGATAAGTTTACTCGATTTATAGAAATGTTATACACATTATTTGCGAACATACTCCTCGACTCGGTAAGTTTATTTTTGCAATTAAACAATTAAAAAGGTATGTTATTCACCTGTATTTCTTAACATTTTTTTTATTTCGGTACTGAATAAATAAATGCATAAAATAAAAAAAATATTCCTTCATAATGCTGTATAGAAATCCTCGAAACCACCAAAAACGAAAATCCTTATGTCATTACTAGAAGATCGAGATTATATTTATGAATGTACCTATATGCAAGAGTACACAAGCAAGCGCACAAAAAAGGATAAATGAAACAACCGCCACCAAGTCTACCATTATGCTTCAGAACAGTCATACATTCTCAACATCCACCCCCAAACGTGAAAAAAGAGAAATCCTCGAAAGAACAAATTTTTCCTTCAAACCTACCAAAACAAAACCCAAAAACGAAAATTCTTGCCAAGATCGACAAGAATGAAATAAATATACCTACCTGAAGTGTACACACACACAAGCAAAATTTAAGTTAGAGCTAACTATGAAGACAAAAAAACTACCACCACTGCTTCACAACATTCATTAATAGCAAAAAAAAAAAAAAAACAGACAAAATACCCAAAAACCAACAACAAAAACAGGTACACTTGCGATAGTGGTGAAATGAATTTCAGTTCGATGCAACTTGAAAGCTTCATATGAAGCAAAAGCTTTTCTCGCCAAGTACAAAACATGTATGAAGTGGAGGCAATCTAGGTGGAGGCAATCTCAAATCGGGTCCTTTTTCTTTATATGAAGCGGCCTGTCTTTATTATTAGTTAGTCTATGGTGAGGGGCAAACCTTTTATTTTTTTGTCTAATCGCAGATTATACAGAACTATTTGCTTCTTTAATTTTAAATAAATATTTTCTATTGTAGCTATTACTTGTGTATTATTAATTTTTATGGATACCTTTTTTTATTATTTTTTATTTGAAAAATGAAATGGACATGACTGACAACCAACAACGAACTTTTGAATGTATGCCAAACATATTACGCCGTGCCATCCACTGATCAACCACCATACCATACACTGCTTAAAAGAAACAGGAGGAACATATACTTTTACACAGTTCTCACTTTACCACTGATCGCACCTCGCACATACCTATACTTGCTCTTATGTTCAAGTATCTTAGAATTTAAAAAAAATGTATACAAAACATGGATATTATGAGAGAAAAATGGTTGAAAGTCTGGAATTCGTTCTCTAAATGCTACGACAGTTCTTTTAATGGTTTGAGCTGAAAAAAGGTATGCCATTTGAGTTCTTGAAAAAATGTGAATTTATGCGAACAAAATTTTGAAAATCGTTCAAGTGGTTTCTTAAGAAAAAAATTTTGTTGGTATATATTAAATTTTCAAAACATTTTTAAGGAAAAACTTTTGGGGAGAGTATATCTACGATAACTTTGGCGCCAAGAAATGATAACAGTTTATTATACATCAGTTTAATACAAGCATTTTTTACTATGAGTGGGGGTCTATCTCCGGGCAATTTAATAAAAAAAATACTTAAAATGGAAAAAATATTCAAAAATAACAGTAATACTTACAACTTAGTGTTATAACTTTTTTTAAAGCCAATATCTGCTTTGCGTTCTATAAATTAGTTATTAAATCAAGTGACATCTTTGCATAGTTAAAAAAAACTGGTTTGAAATTCAAAATTTAGGAAAAAACATTAAAAAAATGTTTAAAGTGTAATTTTTCAAAACTGCAAGATTTTATGATTTTTTATGAAATTCGTTGCTTTGATTAGCCCTTAATCAAAAACAGATAACTAGATCATCTTATGTTTTCGAGTTTTTGAAAAAATTTAAATTTACTACGGTACAAAACTCTAATGTTTGTTCGTTTTTTAAGGATATAAGCTAAATTCAGTGAAATTAAAAAGATTTGATAAATGATTGTATTTGTAATCAATTTTTGAAGTGGTCTATAATGGCAACAAAAATGTGGAGTTAGCCACTTTTCACTCTAAGCCGACGATAAGAAGGAACTAAAACGTTCAAGGGTTTTAATTCTAAACAATTTTAAATGGGTCATTAAAGATTGGAAAGTAGTGGAGTGCTTTGATATTACAGGGTCCAATTGTGAGAGAGGGGAATAGTGGGGAAACTGGCCATATCTAATCATTTGCAACAAAACTCTTCATTATACCAATTTAATTGTTAAATATCTTTTAAACGGAACTTCCAATATTTGTTTGCTCTCAATCATAACAAAGATTTAAAAATCTTCTATTGTAGCTTTTTATATAGCATTCGCACATTAAGTTAACCAAATCGCAAATAGGTTTAACCTAAACGCAAATAAGTTTCACCCAAGCGCAAATAGATTAAACCCAAACGCAAATAGAATTAACCCGATCGCAATTCGAATTAAACAAAATGCAAATAGAGTTAAACTATTAACAAATCATTTTAACCAAAACGCAAATTGAATTAACCCGGGCTCAACTTGTTGTTCCAGCTGTGTGGTGAAGAAATGGAAGGCTTATAACAGTAGGAAAAGTTCACCATAAGATTTTGACAAAACCCCAATTGTAAATTCAACTAGTTTTGCGCATTTTTCCAAGAACTTACCAAAAATAAGAGGCCAATCCCTTAATAATGGCTTTTTAACAATTATGGATAGTACCAAAATCCATTAGACCCAAAAATTGCACTGCTTTTGCACTACTAACCCACATCGTTTAATTTTCACGAGGTGAACCATATGGGTTATGAGCGATAATAAAACGCGGCTAACATCTTCTCCCTCACGAGCATCGCACGAGCATACTTGGATAATGGAAAAAGCTGTACGCATTCTTTGTGGACTTCAAGGCTGCGTTCGATTCTATAAATAGGAAAGCTTTATTCTACAAACTCAGCAATCTAGGTCTATTAATGAAAATGCTTAGAGTACTGCACAATTTCTACGATGGAAACTGACTGCGGTTTGGGATGGAAATATTTTATCTGAATGGTTTCAAACGGAAACAGGAGTAAAGCAGGGTTGTCTGCTCAGCCCTCTATTATTCTCACTATTTTTGGATGACCTTGGAGAATTTCTGCCGGGAGGAATAACATTTACTGGAGTGAAGATAAGACTTCTGCTTTACGCAGACGATATTTTTATTAAAATGCCTTCGATTCATTCTAACTCTCATAAATTCAGTATACATCTTTCCCGTTCTTATTCTATTCTTCATGTCCACCCTTCAACTTATTCCACAATTCTCCACGTCAAGGTACCCCTTGGAGACTTGAGATTTCGCCCTCTTCGAGTGCCACCATGACAGTACTATGGTTTTCATATACAAAGGTCCCCTCTATTCCTGCCAACAACGTGCACACAGGAATGGTTGAGAGTTGTCACTAGTTCGCCACGAGCTGTTGCGCCACCAAATTTATTTATTTATTTATTTAAGGAATAAAGACTTGGTTTAGTTTTTAAATTTGTTTATTCAAAGGAAAATGTTTAACCTTGCCAACAACTTTTCCCTGTGCCGATAAAAGTTTTACCGCATTTTATATATCAGCTTTATTTCAATTTTTTTTTTAACTTTGAATTAACATTTGACAACCTTTTGCTACACTATATAAAAGATTGTAGCACAAAATTATCACAGAATTACATAAAGAAGTATTTAAGAATTCTTATAAGTACCTACAAATATTATATTTTAGATTTTCTTCAAGGGTCAACCTAAAAATGTTTTCGCATTATTTCCCATATAGAATAGAGGTAATCTTTATGGGTAATACAAGTGATCTCTAATTTTCTCGGTAAGATTAATAGCTTATGCTTATAAAGCTCCAAGCAACACCCTATTCATAGTTTCAAAATTCAAAGACCCACTCTTATATACCTACGTACAATTGTACATACATACGTACCGAACTCCTGGCTTTCTGAGTGAAAGAACAATGCATTGATTGTTGCGAGAAAAAAATGGAATCGTGTTTTAAATCACAATGTTTAGTTCAAAAAGCAAAACTACGTACAGGTACAGGTAGTATCTACCTACCTACCTTCTATTTTTTTATCTGAATTATCAACACACGTGGAACTTCAAAAAACAAAGAAAAAAGTATTCCAACAGGAGGAAGAACAACAAACTGTAGTAGGTATGAAGAACGAACTGAACCCAAATTTTTCATTTTGATTTATCAAATGTAATCTTTTGGAATTGGCTGTCAGGACTTTTGCAGTGTTTTTAACTTGGAAAATATTGTTTGAAGTAAAAAATGTAAGACTGGGTTACACGTTACGTACCTACCTACTTCCTGCTTTCTCTTATGGCCTTTTCGATTGGGGACAGAATGACAGTTCTTGTTCTGAAAAGAACAGAAAATTGTTCTGAATTTGATTTCAGAATCAAAATGAGAAGCGTTCACACGTATCGAATCGCTTTTCCGGATTGCCAATCGAAAAGGCCATTACACACAGATCAAACTGTTGGAATTATGACATGAGGATTATTTCTGTAGTAAGTAGGTATGAACTAAGGCAAGACCCGATATGTGTCAAAGTTTTTTTCAGAAAACGACCACAATGTTTACGGGCTTACTATTTCAAAATTAATTTTTTATATGTAGGATTTATATTAAGACGATAATCTAATTAAAATGCTTTGAACTTACAAATTAGGGATTTTTAAAAAATATAAATGCTTCACCTGAATATAGTGGAAACAATCACAAAAAAATTGTTTTATTGACACATCTAGTTTTGTGCCAATATAGCACAGATTTATAAGTTTGAGGGCATTTCATTTAAAGCGGACAACCAAGAAAGTGAGGGGTTTTAAAATTATGTTCATCTTTAGACTTTGTGGTTATTTACACTTCTTGTATTTCTTTACATGAACACAATAGGAGTTTGATTGATTTTTGAGGCAAGGTACCTACTGGTAGCCATAGATCCCACGAAAGGACGACTTACCCTCATAATGGTACCATACCAGATGAGAAGTATAAGTATAGGTGCGTTGTACATAAGTATCAACAAAAAAAAAATCCGTATGGGTAAGGCAATTTTTTGGCTTTTTAATTTATGTAACACAATTTTATAAAGAACTTTATTTTTTAAGTGGCTTTTATGATGGCATTTCAAATAATATAGGTACATGCATTGTTCTTCAGTCGAAATTTTAAAAAATGGACTTTGATCTTCCTTGGTCTTATAAAAAGCTAGTCCATTAATGTATACTTAAAAAATCCCAACTTCTGCCAACCAACATCATGTGCTACTCGGCAAGATTTATATCGAGTGTAATAAGAAAAATGTTCAGTTTGGCTAAGCCACGAGCTAAATCCTTAATCCAAATGATCTACTCCCAGACAAACTTTTTGAAAAATACCTTTTAATTATTGCAATTGTCTGTGTACGGTGTACCTACTTTCAATTAAAATTAAATGATGAAGGAAACAATTTCCAGTTTAAAGTTGACTCCGAAGATTCAAAACGAATTCATCAAAAATTTCTATGTAGTAACTTGAGATAAGGAAGGTTATAGGTGAACCAAATAAGTCCCAGTGCGCTTAAAATCACACAACCAACAAGTAGCGGGATTTGTTGTTCTATACTTTCGTAGCCCCGTTCCATTCCAACTCAGACAACAAAAAAAGTCTGTTGCTGCATTCCTGTTCCTGTTGAATTTGGCAATTGAAACAAGTATGGGAAGTGAGGCGTATGTGTGTTTTATAAAAAAAAAAACGATTCAATAAATTTTAACTTTGCGGCAAAGGAGAATGAGCAAAAGTGTATGGGCGCTGGTCCATTTCTCAACACGAATGTGTCATACATCGATGAAAATATTATTGTAAGTACATCATTTCATTATGTGGCTCTACACCATGGGGTTCGCGAGATATTCAGCTTCAAAGCACCGAAAAGAACAATACTGCAACTCCGCATTTTGACATTGTATTTCTACTCAACATCATTGGGTAGTACATTGTTGGAAAGGTAATAGCATGTACTTCATTTTTGTATACAACCGTTAAGATGTAGACCATGGGGCTCGAGAGATATTTGGCAAAAATGCACTATAGAACAATAATGCATTTCCGCATTTGGAGCTGGTGTACAAAGTCAACAGTAATGTGTTGTACATCGTTGTAGAGGTTATTGCATGTACTTCATTTTGTTATGTAGTCGATAAGCTGTAGACCATGGGGTTCGAGAGATATTTGGCATAAAAAAAAAGGCAAAAAGAAAATAATGAAATTCTGCAATGGGTGTTTGCCTCCCTACTCAACACGAATGTGTTACTCATACATGGTTGAAAAGGTTATTATGAGAACTTAATCTTAATCTTAATCTTAATATTAACTATTATATAAAGACGAAACAACTATTTAACTTGGCCGTGGTAATCTCAGAAAGTATTTGACTGATTAACATAATTTTTTTTTTATAATGTTCTTTATTTATACAAGAATGTTTATGCCAATTTTTGTTTGGTTTATTTATTGTTAAATCAACAAATTATTTTTTTTAAACTTTGTTGTCATCTTTTTTACTTAAGGTTGACCGATATATTCACTTATACTTTTAAACCCGTCTCATATTTAACAAAAAGAAAAATTGTTTTATGAAGCCATTATCTTCACGCAAATTTTAAGCTCTACATAAATCGTTTCTTAATTCTTTATATCACCAGAGAAATAAATGTATGAATACTTTTAAATTCTAAACTATTTGTAAAATTATTAATGCAGGAATTTAACAGGAACTCAATGGAATGACAATCTCGTAGTCGCTGCTTTGTTCCATTTCATATCATTTCGCTGTTTTTCATTTTATCTCCCTCCATTTTTTTTAGTTTTCTGTTCCACTCAAATATCACTATGATATGATGCAAGTATCTTTTTTTTCTATTTCTCCGCACCACTTCACTGTGAGCTTAGTTCCTATTTCTTCTTTTGAAACTGAACTCATACCAATGCTAATTGTGAGTGTAAGAACAGAAGGAAACAAATGGGCATAGAAACTTAACTTATTATATTTATTTAGAGCGAGCCTGCCATACCCACATACATCTGTGTGCAAGTATGCAATGCAAAGGGGGTATTCAAAAAAAATTAAATTCAATATTTTGACAATTCACAATAGGGTGCCTCCGAAAAATGCAATCTTCCACATTTTTTTTACCGGAGTTGAATAAAATTCACATTGGTTAAGATTTAAATATTATTATTGTAGAAAAAAAGTATTTCTTTAGGGTAGTTAAAAAAAAAAAAGAAAATCCGCACTTTTTACGAACAAATTTTGTTTAAAGCGCACAAGGGGGTTGGTACAAAAAAGGATTTGCTGACTTTTTAGGTAACATTTAATTTAAATCGTGCAAAAAGTTCTATGAAGCGTGTACTTCGACAAAGAATTGTTAAATTCAATTATTTCACTCTAGAACTCCCTCCGAAAAATGCGTAATTTTCCCCAGAGTTCTCATAATTTTCGTACGCTTTAAATTAAATTTTACTTCAAAAGTTTTTTTGATCACCCTCACGCGAAACATATTTTTCTTCATTAATAATTTAAAATCTTACCCAAAATGAATTTTATGCAACTCTGGTAAGAAATGAGGCAGATGACATTTTTTGTAGGCACCCTGTGTTTATTTTGCCTTTCTTATTCTCTGGGTGTTTTGAGTGGAGTGAAATTCATTTGAGAAAAAGCTTCACTAGAGACTAGACTATGAAATGAAACACTCCTGATTTTGAATGTGTTTGTGTGCAGATAGGTGCATGATTATTTTTTACAGATAAGGTTATTTAAATTTACCAAAACATATATCTACTGTAAGGAAATGCTAAACGATGGCAGAACTGCACACTCTTCTTTTACTTCCAGAACAAAATGCAAAACGGAGCTGGAATAGATGTCAAAAACGCTGCAGCCGGAGCTGCAAGAGTTGAACAATTTTTAAATTTCACTACAGCTTTTTTGACATCTAACGCAGCATTTTTGACATCTATATCAGCTCCGTCTTGCATTCTGTTGAGGCAGTTAAGCTGTCAATAAACACCATTCCGTATGAATAAGCTAAAAAATGTCACTTTTCAAAAAACAGTTCAGTAGCAAAAGCTTTCAAAGAAGCGGTACTCATCATTTGGGATGAATGTACTATGAGTAATAAAGCGCATATTGATAGATAGATAATTAGAGTTTAAAAAGATTTAAGATTTAAGTCATCTTCTATTTGGTAGTATATCCAAAAAATTCAACTTCAAACCAATACAGATTACTAAAATAACTGAAAATTCTGAGTTAGCATCTCTTTTGCTAAGAAAATTGGTGATGTAAAATATACTCTCACAGGGACTGATAATTTAACTGAATTAATCGAACGTTTCGGAAAAATCGTTCACTACACACAACAACTCATTCAGTGCGTCTATGGAGACTTGATTTCTTTACATTCACGACCGTTTTATTGGTTTTGCGAAAGAAATATTGTGGCCCCAAAAAAATAGTTCAGGGGATGAAATAAATAACCATGTGCTCTTAAGTTTAAAAACAAAGTCATATCAATACAAAGCAATTGACAATGTAATCAATGGCAATGACAGTGTGAATTACCCTCAAGAATTTTTAATTCTCTCAACCCAGCAGGACTTCCGCCCTACCAATTGAATTTAAAAGTTGGCAAACCGATCATGTTAATAAAAAATCTTAGTCCCCCAAACCTATGCAATGGCTTACCACTCTAAGTGGAAAAGCTTTGTAAATAATCTTGGATCCGCATTGGGAAGGCATGCACTTATTCCCAGGATACCCATGATCCCAACAGATTTACCCTTTCAATTCTAGCGGTTACAGCTAAATAATTAATATTCACTTCTTCCCGAAAATACTTAAACTGCCAATTAAAGTTTATAGATTAAAATGCCAAAATTGTTTATCCAGAAGCCTTGAACTACAAAAAAATTGAATATATGGAAATAGGTACCTATAAGTCTATTTTTTATTTAGAGAACTCCCATGGAAGAAAATCAACTTTTTTTATTTTGCTACGGTTAGCATAAGAATATAAACCTTTTATTGAAAATATGGAAGAAATCGCTGAAAACTTCTCTGGACTGCGTTTTGATTTGCTAATTTTTATAGTAAAACAAAACAAAATTAAATACTTTGCGAAGCAACGTGAGCACGGGTCGGCTAGTTTTATTATATGGACATTATGCTCTAAAGTCTAAACCATGGGTTTCGGAAGTTACTTAGCTTACTGTGAAGCTAGTCCAGTTAAAAATTGACCCGGTGCGTGATGATCCGGGACAGCCTCCTTCTTAAAACTAAATACCATCCATACTAAGCTATTATCGTACTCGTGCCATCTGTAATCTGTTCTCCTTCTGATCTGGCTACAATCATAGACTAACTAATAATAAAGACAGGCCGCTTCATATAAAGAAAAAGGACCCGATTTGAGATTGCCTCCACCTAGATTGCCTCCACTTCATACATGTTTTGTACTTGGCGAGAAAAGCTTTTGCTTCATATGAAGCTTTCAAGTTGCATCGAACTGAAATTCATTTCACCACCATCGCAAGTGTACCTGTTTTTGTTGTTGGTTTTTGGGTATTTTGTCTGTTTTTTTTTTTTTTTTTGCTATTAATGAATGTTGTGAAGCAGTGGTGGTAGTTTTTTTGTCTTCATAGTTAGCTCTAACTTAAATTTTGCTTGTGTGTGTGTACACTTCAGGTAGGTATATTTATTTCATTCTTGTCGATCTTGGCAAGAATTTTCGTTTTTGGGTTTTGTTTTGGTAGGTTTGAAGGAAAAATTTGTTCTTTCGAGGATTTCTCTTTTTTCACGTTTGGGGGTGGATGTTGAGAATGTATGACTGTTCTGAAGCATAATGGTAGACTTGGTGGCGGTTGTTTCATTTATCCTTTTTTGTGCGCTTGCTTGTGTACTCTTGCATATAGGTACATTCATAAATATAATCTCGATCTTCTAGTAATGACATAAGGATTTTCGTTTTTGGTGGTTTCGAGGATTTCTATACAGCATTATGAAGGAATATTTTTTTTATTTTATGCATTTATTTATTCAGTACCGAAATAAAAAAAATGTTAAGAAATACAGGTGAATAACATACCTTTTTAATTGTTTAATTGCAAAAATAAACTTACCGAGTCGAGGAGTATGTTCGCAAATAATGTGTATAACATTTCTATAAATCGAGTAAACTTATCGTAAAGTTAAAATGCTATTTTTTACATATTTAAAGCATAAATAAAGATTCATTATTTCTATACATTCATGTGTTTTTCTTAAAGTTTCTAGGGAAATGCGCCCGAAAATAGCCACATTTTCAATCTAAACGAATTTCCACTTCTCATACTTAGTAATTTATCATGTTCACTTCAATCATTATAGTTTTCTAAAAATATAATCCTTGTTATATTATCATTCATTTCATACCTTAAAAAAGAATTACTGAAGTTATAAACTATTTCCGCAGAGCTTATTCGTGATATTCCAAATACTGTATTTGTACCTAGTTTGCAAAATTTTGGGTTGAGTAATTTTCAAAAATCGATATAACATCATGTGGTTAACCAAGAAATATGTCTGATACACCAAAATAACCTGTTATTAATCAAATATATTTTTAAATACAAATTTTTTAAATCGTAGCGTTTCTCGACTTATATAGAATTTAATGCAGCGGGATCAAAATGCAAATTTGCTTGCAATTGATTAATATATTGAAACTTAACTGTGGAGCTTGTGAGCAACACACATAAACACACTCGTATATGTACGAGTATAATCAAATTTTAGTTAGGTTTTGCAAAATAGAATTTTGGAAAACTAAAATCATTTGGTGGGTGTGGTCAACAGATATGAACTATATAATTCACAGATTGGGGGATTTATATGGCAGTTTTTGAATGTATGTAAATATTTTTAAGAATCCATTATCTATGCTTTCTGTTTGAAAATGTTATTTATTAAATATTTTAAGCTTATAGTAAGAATCTGTATCTTCTCAAAATTCAAGTAAACTATTGATTTTCTAGGCACATGTACTCGAAGAAGTGGTATTTTCTCTATAAACCAAGTTGCACCTTTTACAATAATTTCATATTAATTCGAAATATTACTGGTTTAATAAAAATATAAACTTTTTATATTATCTTTTAGTTGATACCTACCTCATATGCATATATAGGCATAGACAATAAAAATGAAAATACACAATGCGTTTTATTGAACTTTTATGAAGCAAAACAAAAGGTAATATTGAATTCAATTTTAATACTTAAGCTTGTGAGCAATGCACAGCAACAACACGTTTCTTAGGAATTCATGAATAAAACAATGAAACCATCTGGTAAGGGGGGGGGGGGGGGGGGGTGGTTGAAATATATAACCCATAAAGTTTGCCATAAGGAGGATCAATTTAGCAGTTTTTATATTTTATGTTTTTTTATTTTGAATTTTTTGGCTTAACGGATTTAGACAAATTTTTTATTTCTGCTTATGTTGATAGTGAAATTATTTCAATAGCCGTATGATTTAATGCCATTTCCATTTAAATTTTGAAAGTAGAGAACTTTTCTTTATTTAAATAAAAATGATTTATTTAAATATTTGAGGCAAATTGTAAGTGCACTTCTCTACTCTAACAGATCTTTGCTCATAAAAGTTGGCATGTAGATAGAATTTCAGTTTCAATCAGTAAACAAAACTGAGAAATTATTCGTATTTTTGTTCTCAATTTGCTATCCTAGTCCGAAAAGTTCATTTCTATGTTTTTCAATGTTTTTCTCGTCTTTTTCTAACCTTTTTTGTTTTTTTGTAGTTTAGTTTTTTTTTGTTGCATTTTTAAATATTGTTTTTTTTTTTAGTTTTAATTTTTTGTCGGCATTATTTTTCTGATTAATTTCAAGATTGCTAAGTGGTTCTAATTTTGTTATATTTTTAATTTAGTTAAATCGATAGTTTACATGTTCCTTTTAAATTACTGTTTGTTGAATGAGCAATTGCTTTGAACAAAAAGGTCTCAAATTTTAAAGGTATGATAATGAACATACCTTTAAAATTTGACCAGTACCAGTATGTTCATTTTCGTTTTTTCAGTTTTTTTGTTTGGAAAATAAGCAAAAAGCAATGGTTGCTCTCATTTCAATTCAGCTGGAGTAACCATTCTTTTATTTATGCACCATTTATTTATGCAACTTTTTTTATTTTTTTTTCATTTTTGCTACCTACTCTTTTTTATTTTTTTACGTCTTTATTTTGTTTTATTTTTTTTACAGTTTTAATTTTTGAGGTTCTGAATGTTTTTACTTTATGTTTTAAGTATTTTTTTTTTTCATTTTTTATTAATTTTAGTTCTTCAATTCTGTTTCCATAGGTAGTTATACTCGTGCCTATATTTTTTGTTTTATTTTTTTTTGTTTTTTAAGTGTTAATTTTTTTTTTTTAAATAATATGTAAGCATTTGAGCTTCTAATGACTTTTAATTTCAACTCAAATTTGTATTCTATAAAAACGATAAATTCGATGAAATTTTATTCTTATATCATTTATATTTTTATAAAAGTTGTAATAGTTCCAATGAATATGAAATTATTATATGAGGTGTAACTTGGTTTATAGAGAAAATATCAATTCTTTCGAGCACATTTTCCTGAAAATCAATAGTAAGCTTGAATATTAAGAAATAAAATGAATCTTAAACAAAATACAGAATCTTAGATTATGCTTTAAATATCCAAAATAATAGTATTTTCGAATAGAAAGAACAGAAAATGGATTTTTTG
>CAWUEQ010000166.1:0-17436 GCA_963921185.1 Dasysyrphus tricinctus
TTTTATCGGGAAGAGTGACTTTCTTTTTTAATTGCTCAAAACTAAGAAAGACCTGTACATTAGGGATTTCGTTAGTTGAATAAAAATTAATAAGCAAATTAAATATCAAAAATAGTAGTAACGGGTGATTTTTTAAGAGGTTTAGAACTTTAAAAAAAAAAACACAAAAAATTCGAAAAAATGAATGAAATATTTATTTGAATCGATAGTTTGAACCTTGCAATTTAATGTTTAAAGATAATTTCATGCAAATGTTGACCGCGGCTGCGTCTCAGGTAGCCCATCCGCTGAGTCCAATTTTGGCATACTCTTTCACACATATCGGCCGGTATCTCACGAATGAATGCATGGATGTTGGCTTCCAGTGCGTCAATCGAAGCGGGCTTGTCCCTATAGACATTAGCCTTGACATACCCCCACAAAAAATAATCTAATGGTGTCAAATCGCACGATCTAGGCGGCCAATTGACCGGCCCGAAACGTGAAATTAACTGTTCACCAAACTCGCCTCGCAATTGCGCCATTGTTTCGCGTGCTGTGTGGCATGTGGCACCGTCTTGTTGAAACCACATATCATGCAAGTCAAGAACTTCCATTTCGGGCAAAAAAAAAGTTTGTTATCATCGCTCGGTAGCGTTCACCATTGACAGTAACGCTGCGATTCGCATCATCTTTGAAGAAATATGGCCCAATAATGCCGCCGGCCCATAAACCGCACCAAACAGTGGCTTTTTCGGGATGCATTGGTAGCTGTGGTGGTTTAATGTCCAACAAAGTAAATTTGGTGCGAAATTTGGTCACAATCTTCCGAATAGACTGCTCAGAAGGTCGAGAATGCCGACCATAAAATGGAAGCAGCGCGCGATGAACATTTCGAACCGAGCACGAATTTTGATAGTAAAATTCAATAATTTGCAAGCGTTGTTCATTTGTTAGACGATTCATGGTTAAATTGCAAACCAAACTGAAGCTGTTTGACAGTGACACAAGGTACTAAACACATGTCAGCTGTCAAAACCAGTGTTGCCAAAACCAAACCAGCTAAAAAATCACCCGTTACTTAATCACGGAAAATTTTTAAAAATATGAAACAATTTTTTCAAAAATTTTTGACTTTGATATTTAATTACTCTAAGACTATTCATTTAAACAACTTGATGAAAAAAAAATAAAAGAATGGAGACTAAGATCTTAAAAAAAATTCAAGCACATAATTGTACGTGCTTTCGTTAGTTTTAAATGTTTTTTGCACTTAAAATCACTTTTTCAGAAACTGCTATTCTTTATAATCAAAATCTTGAGTTAGAATATTTGTATGAATGTAAAATTTGGCATGCAGTACTGAAAAAGAGGCTTTCGGGCAAAGACTGCGAAAATTATAAGAGATAGTAAAGTTTGAATGGGTTTATCTCTGTCTTATAATTTTCACGAGCTCATATACAATTTTGCAAACCAGTCGTGCATTTTATTTTAATACTTAAAGACGATCTGCCTTTCAATTGAGTTCATTAAATTTGAACAGTATGTATATAAATTATGCAATCTTCATCCAACTGGGTTTGAGACTACCACTCTTTTGGGCTTCCTCATCAATCATCATCCGTAATCGAATCATCATGTTTATCATAGATCAACAATAATCGTACTTCAGTTTGGCGTCCTTTCATCACTAACTCAAGATAAACCTAAATACCTACAGCTTGCTGTTACAAAATACGTCTTGACAATTCGGAAAAAAAGCACTTCTACGAAGGTTGAATATCAAAAAATACGAAGACAAACTATATTTGAACAAATTAATCTTGTTTTACTTTCACTTACAGATTACTTTTATTTTATAATGATTTTATTTTTCTTATTTTCAAGGGCTGTTTGAAACTTCTATCGTTGCATATAAAAACGAATTTCTGTGCACCCGGTGAATTTCTCATCCACAGAGGAGATGCATTGAATTATATTTATTATTTGTGCAACGGCTCAATGGAAGTTATCAAAGACGAAATGGTTGTGGCAATCCTTGGTGAGTTTGAATTCATCATTTATATAACTTTATCTACCTATATGAAAACTTTTTACGTTTTTTTTTTTTTGAAGTTTTTTAAAAAAATAATTGTATTTTGTGGCAGTGAATTGTTTTCTTTTTGTTTAATTAATTTTTCCCTTCACTCAAAAGGTAAGGGTGATCTTGTTGGATGTGACATAAACGTGCATCTGGTGGCAACATCAAATGGACAGATGACAGCTACAACAAACAGTGCGGGCCAGGACATCGTGGTGCGGAGCAGTAGTGATGTGAAGGTAAATTTTCCAGTTAATTGATTTTACAAACAATCCTTTAAATAAAATGCATGCAAGGATATGTTATATTAAGAGATGCATAAATAAAGGTGGGAATGATTATAATCTTTCCACTGATGAAATGAAAACTTTCCTTTATTTGATATGCTTGGACAGAAGATTATTATAATTAGATTATGCTCTTTCATGATTAATTCTAACACAAAACTAAGAACCATAAAAACAATTTAGTGTAACCCAGCATTTTATTTGAACATAGTTAGTGAGGCAATGTTCATGCATAACGATTTGAAATAAACTTTATTGGGAAAACTGATATACTTACCCCCAGTTTCACAGTGGGAGTTTAAACTCCACTTTTGGTTTAAGCTTTAGGTAGTTCAGCAGAAAAATTGAACTCAGTTCAAGGTTTAAACGAGACTGTGAAACTGGGGGGGGGGGGGGGTGGGGGTTAATCAATTTCTTATGGAAAATGGAGCTAAACATTTTGCATACCTACTCGTAACCACCTAATTTAGAATTTCCACAATTTTGTCGCTTTGAGAATTTTTTAATAGTTGGACATTACAAAAAACATTGAATATAAAAGTACATATACCCATTTGGGTAGTTGCCAAAATATACCACCATATAAACCTGCATATGTATGTATCTTTTTATTGCATTGACAAATCATTTTCAAAATATTTATTGTAGGATAGCAACTTTATCTGTGAGTGATTAGAGGTTGTTTTTTATTTTAAAAATCAATACAGCAAAATGCACTTTAAATTTCCCGTTTGAAGCTTTGAGCTCTGCACTTGTTTATTTTGTTAAAAGGACTTGATTGAATTGAAAAATATTGCTGCAAGCAACTCAAAGTGAATTCCCCTTTGTATTCTCAAATACAAATAATTTGAATGTGTATCTGTATACCTATATGTTTTATGGTTTTTCACCAAAGTCTTATACCTATGCAACGTATTTTTTTTGCCAAGCTCTGTGTATACAAACCGTTAGCAATTAATTCTATGCTCCCATTCATCTCATATTCTGTTGATTTTTACCATTGCAATTATTATCTATGTTGTGAATTTGTATGATATCCACATTTCAATACATAAACTTAATTTCCTTACAAAACAAACCATCCAATTAATACATACGCTGCATATACATACTATATTGTTTTATAAAATTGAAATGTTTTCAAAAACCATGTTTCCTATTAAATATTGATATGCCATATAAAAGGTAGATTTGATTAACTATGTAGGTAATTCACATTCTTGTAAAAACAGGAGCCGAATTACCGCTTCAGTCATAGAGTGAAGAAGCATATAATATTGCTTTGGTGGCACGGTGTGTAGTGCATTGGGTTCTGAACCGCTTGCTTTATGGTTCGCTCCCAGATGACGGCATAGAGTTTTTAAATTAATATGAGCACCAGAAGATCGAGGTGGCACTTGCTCTCGTAAAATAGCCTATAAACTTGGTGGTAAGGTAGGGTGTCCATAACGCGTTTGAAAAAAAAGAGAACATTTTCGAAACTCCAAACTCGGTCACCACACCATCATCAAAATAATTGATAAATATGACCAAAAGTTTACTCTGTGATATAAATCAGTATATTTTATAAACACTTTTTTGCACTTCAAACTAATAAAACTAAAATATATAAACACCTAATTGAATTCAAAATACCGAAGAATTTTAGTAAAATGTAGGCAAAATAGACATTAAATTTCTTCCTCGTCCGAAGGGTCATATTTTTGGGAGCTTCGAATTTCATTAAGATACTTATTTTCATATAAAAAGGTTTCATAAAACTTTTGACAGCTAAAATCTTTTAAGTTATAACTTTTAAATATGGGAATCCTACTCTTAAAGGATTTCGTTTTTTGGTCCATTGCGAACCCATCAACGAGAAAATACATTCCACGTTCATATTTTGCGCAATGAAAACAAAAAAGGACTGGCACATTTTAAGAGCTCTGAATAAAACTCTATTTGTAGACAAACTAAAAAAACTGGCCCACTTTTGAATAGATATTTTGTTTTTAAAATTTTCATTTTCTTTAGAAAGAAACTTGTTTAAATAAAATTGGTCAAACAACTTTGAGTAATCCAGTAAAACTTCCTAAGAATTCGGTAGTGGATACTTTTGTCTAAGTCTTCTCATACTTATGTCTTTTCTAATAAATTCATCCATCGATCCTGAGTAGGAAGATTTTTACTTCAGTGTATTAATCAGAGAATATAAAAAAAAATCAGTCCTCAGCTGTCAATTTGATTTTTGCCTACAAGCTGAAGCGAACAGATGAGGGGTAAGTTTCAAACTCTCCAGTTTTTTCAAAAATAAGTTAAGTATGAGGAAATGTTCCTTAGAAGGTCCCTTCATTTATATAATTAGGTAAAATTTATTAAAACTTATTATTTCCTAAACTTTTTTGTACTTGAAAAGTGTTGTTTTTTTCAAAACTACACTATTCCACTCAGTCGTTCCACTCAAAACTCATCTATTCCCTTACAAATCAAATTCTGCACCAAAAATCTTCTTTTTCTTTAAGGGTTTTATATTTTCAAAACTTCTATTCCTAAACTCTTCTGAATCAAAAAAGATCTGTTCCCATACAAATCAAATCAACTGCAATCGTAACTTTCAAAACTATTCTCTTCCAAATTAAATTGATTTTTTATGATTAGCAGTTTCACCAAATCTATTCAAAACCCTAAGGAATGGATAAAGGTCATCCTCACTTATATTTTAGCGTTAAAAACTAAATCGCTTTCATTATTTTTATAGCTTTTTACAGTTTTTTTCATTTCACTCAAAATTTTCAAAACTGGAAAAGAAAAGTTTTGAAACTATACCCCTCAGATGATGTTTTAGATTTGCAAAGGAAGTGAAAAACAGTGACAAAACGCACCTATAGAATCAACTCCTCATTCAGCACATCATTCAGCACAGGTCTTAATGCAATTCACATCTATTCTTCGACACGAAATGAAATTAAAAATACAATAATGTAAACAAATGGGTTTTGGAGGGTGAAACGTACGAAGGATTGGCTTCTTTATTTGATATTCTCTGGTATTAATGCTTTATTTTAAATTTTAGGGGACAATACAAAAGTACATTAATGAAAAGTGTGTTAAATTAATATTTTGGGTCACTTAGGAAAAAAGAGATAAAAAAGAGTACAAAATAAAAAAGAGTAAAAAAAAAAGAATTTGATGAAAAAAGAAAGAATAAGAAAGATCAGAGTCAAAAAAGAGAACATGTTCTCTTTAAAAGATATATTCTGGAAACCCTATGGTAAGGTAAAACACACAGGTTGTTATTGTTCATTCAAAAAGTATTCTTAAACTTTTAACTTTAAGAGTTTTGTCAAGGTCATAATAAATTTTTGGCACCTCGTTTGTTAGTTGCAAATGCAATACATGTAGTAGCCCAGAAAAAAAGGAATTCGTGGCATATTGGTTATGTATATAAAGTTAGCAGGACACTTTGGAAATTTAGGTTAAAAACTATCCTATCATTAGATGCTACTTAATTGCGAATTAGTTACTCAAAAAATAATTAATTGCATTTTTGGTTTAAGAAAAAATGGGTGTCCTGCTAACTTCATATGAACTTAGCAGGGCGACTTTCTCAAAAATGTGTATAAAAGATTAAAAAAAATTGATTTTAAGAACTAATTAATTGCGTATTAGTTCGCAGAAAAAAATGAATTTTTTGTTTGTTTGCGAAATATAGGCGAATTGCGAACTTCACGTAAACTTAGCAGGACAACTTTCCCAAAAATGAAGATTAATGATTTGAAAAAAGTTGGTTTTTGAGAACTAATTAATTGCGAATTAGTTACGCAAAAAAATTTTATAGCATTTTTGGTTTGCGATAAAATGGGTGTCTAGCATATCTTACAACTAACTTACTGGCCCCATTTGGGCGCTCTAAGTTAAACTAATAACTTAATGCTAATGCCTTTCGGCCTAAGAACTATCTTAAAACTAGAATTCATATTGGTTTTATTTTTCACCAAGAAGAATTGAAAAAAACTTGGTATCTATATCTTTTATTGGTTTTATATAAAACTTACAAACTAAATAAAACTAAATAAAACTAAATTAAAACTAATTAAAACTACTATAAAACTACTTAAAACTACTTACAAGCTGCTTATAAACTACTTACAAACTAGAACAGCCACAGCAAGCATTTTATGGTTTTTGTAATTTTTTGTGTCTGACTGTCCCTGCTTAAAACTAACTACCTAAACCTATGTAAGTCAGCCATGAAAAATGCATAGTTAACTTTTATATATCCGAATTAAATTCTTGTTCAGGTTTCAACCACCAGAACTGGTTCTCCTGCCTTACCCTATCTCTTCGGTCCCAATCGGACACAGTCCTACTGAACCGAAGGTGCTCCGCTCCGTGTTGTGCGAGGACGTCCCGATCATAAAGGAGCCGCCGATCTACAGTTCTACGGCCGACGTGGTAGATTAGCGGAACCGCCGCTCTATCCTGGATCAGCCCTCGACTGTCTAAATAGAGGAATGCATCGGGCGGAATAAAGGCGCTTAGACGCACACTCTCGTAATAGTCGTTTTTGGGGTAATGAGCCCCAAAAATCAAGCTGTTGGTCGAGGACATTGCTCTTGCAATGTGACCTCGAATAAGCTTCAGCAAGAAATTATCTATCCTGTTTATGTTGGCGCTGTTGTATAGAACCAGGTTGGAATAATAATGTTTGTACTCCGACTCTGGTGTTCTGTGTAATCCAAGGCAGCGTCTAAGACACTGTCTCTCAAACACCCGAATCTTTTCCATTTGAGATGGGGCAACGTTGAACCAAACCGGGCACCCATAGGCAATCATCGGCCGTATGAGGGCCATGTAGCAAATCACCTTCACCCTGCTGTCAAGCCGGCTGCTATAAAACAACCGTTTCGTCAGGGCAAAAGCTCCCTAGCCCTGGACAGAGCAGCATTTATATGTCTGTCGAAATACAAATACTGATCCACCCAGATGCCAAGGTACTTTACTACACTTTTACTCGCCAGTGGCTGTCCATTTGGCCCTACGATCATCAGCTTACGCCAGTTCTTTCTCGTATCCCTTGTGGCTCCTGCAACGGAGTCTTAAACAAAATAGTTTCTGATTTCTGGAAGTTGATTTTCAACTTCCAGTCATCGCAATATCGCTGAATATTCCCGAAGTCACGTTGCAAAAGAATTCTGATGACCTCGACTTTTGAAGCTGTTCTGTACGCAATTAGATCATCGGCATACGCAATTGCCTGAGTTAGACTACTTATCAGATCGCTGGTGTAAATGCTGAATAGAATCGGCGAGTTGACCGCTCCTTGCTGAAGACCATTTTTAATATTAAAGGTTGTGGTAGAAGTCACATTGCCACTCTTGTCAACAAACTTTCTACCATTGAGCATATCATAAAGCATATATAATAGTGTTTTACTAATGCCAAGTCTGGTCAGCTTTAGATAAAGACCCTCTAGCCATACGGTGTCGAAGGCCTTCTCCAAATCAACCAGACAGGCCGCTTTTTAGATTTGTTCCATTGGACATCAGAAACGAGTTCAGACGCGGCATGAATGGTGTCATGTCCCGCCTTAAAGCCGAACTGATTATCCGGTATGATATTATTGTCCTCTGCCCACTTTGACGGTGCTCTATTGATAACTTTTTCGAATACCTACCATGCTGATACTCGGAAGAAGACTTATCGACCGGAGATTCGCCGGATTGGAGTTGAACTTTCCCTTTTTCGGGAAGGGATGCACCACAGCCGTCTTCCACCGCACTGGATAATATACATTATTCAGAGCGTTGTTAAACAGTGTGGTATAAATGTCTACTGCTTCTTGCGGTAAATGTCGAAGTACAACTTTGAATATGCCATCGACTCCTGCTGACTTCTTCTTCTTTAATGAATTGAAGATGAGCTGAAGCTCCACCTTCGTAATT
The DNA here is from genome assembly GCA_963921185.1 of Dasysyrphus tricinctus. Classification (NCBI taxonomy): domain Eukaryota; kingdom Metazoa; phylum Arthropoda; class Insecta; order Diptera; family Syrphidae; genus Dasysyrphus; species Dasysyrphus tricinctus. Next base: position 8,271 of record CAWUEQ010000166.1, read on the forward strand.
AACAGGGAACTGGGCCCATTTCGCTCGGCGATTATGGCGTTTGCCAAATGATCTTCATTGAACCCGGTGAAACCGAGGTTCTCTGATCGCCATTGCGTGATGTCATTCCGAAGGTAGAAGTGGTGGAGCAAGGCTCTGTCTCCAGGTCAAGGTTCGGGCGAATGCATACATTCACCTTGTACACTTGCTGGAAAGCAGCCCCCATAGCCTCCCCTTTCTCCTGCGGATCTTCGACAATAAAGAGGTCATCGTCCAAGACGGCGTCCTCTGGATCAATTCCTGCTGTCAGAAGTACGTCTCTGTTATCTGTCGTTCTCTGGAGCTTAGGACACGGAAGGTCGTTTTGATCATTCCTTCTAAATATTTTGTTAATTTGGGAAAACATACTCGGGTCGCTAGAATTAACAGCCCGAATTTTGTTATCCCGATACAAATTAATCGACAACCGATAATTTCCTTTATGAGCTGGTTGATGTTCTTGATCGACGACTTCAGCATCCTAATCTCCAGATTGTGTGGGTCAGTAAATCGTCTGTACAAGAGTTTGAGTCTTGTCAGCAGTCCACTTTTTTGTCTTGCTAACTTCATATGAACTTAGCAGGGCAACTTTCTCAAAAATAAAGATAATCGAGCTGAAAAAGTTGATATTGAGAACTAATTAATTGCGAATTAGTTACGCAAACAAAATTTTATTGCATTTTTGGTTTTGCGAAAATGGATGTCCTGCTAACTTCTTGTCATGACGAAGGTGTGGTTTCGATTCCCAGCCGTGCAACATAAAAAACAGAATTGTTTTATACAAGGTACTGCCTCTTACGAGGAACTGACAAATCCTCCAAGAGTATACTTGTCACAAATAAGTGCTTCTCATCCAGCCATTCGGACTTGGCAAAAAACTGTAGGTCCCATCCATTTCTGCCACCAACACGCACACAGGAATGGTTGAGACTTGTAAGTCACTAGGCCCTGGTTCTCCACGAGCTGTTGCGCCACCCAATTTATTATTTTATTTATGGATTTTTCTTTTGATCTCTGGATAAACCAAAGCTATCCTCTTAGTTTTCCAAATTTTTAAACCTGGGATACACCTCTTTTCAAAATTATTTAGAAAAAAAAAACAGTTTTTCCATCCCACTTAATCCCACTTAATTTTCTATTATTTTTTATTGTTTAGTTCGTTTTTTGAATCTGGCTCCAAAAATTTGTTAGAAATCAATGAAATGCTGAGTTTCTGATTCTCTTTTTAGAACTTTTCGCTATTTATATTTTGCGTTGTAAAAATTATAAAAAACCTTAATTCCTAAATGGTCGTAGGGTAGGTTGACTCATTACTTTGTATGGGATTTGTAAAAAAAAAAATTGTAGATATAATTTATTAATAAGTTTTCTAAATTATAGTTTTAATCAAAGCTATTATAAATCATCTGTCTTTTTTTACAACAAGAAGGGTTTTATTTATTTCCTTTTTATTTATATTTATTTATCAAATAATATCGATCATCTATCTAAGAGAGTTAAAGTTTCCTTGATACCTGCTTCCGTTTTACCTGTACAAAATAAAATAAAAAAGTTGAGTCTACTTGGAACCGGTCTCTCTTAAGCTTAATTTTGGTATAAGAAATACCACTCGAAATTAAATTGACAAATCTCGTGCGCGTTAGAAGTTATTCAAGGTCAAATGTCAAAAAAATTGGTTTTTCCTAATAACTTTTGAACTGTAGATGCTATTATAAAGCACTGCATACAAACCTTGTAGATCATGTAATTTTCTATAAGAAACGTTAACGTACTTTTTTTCTCCGACTGATCACTAAGGAGATATTACCATTAAAAAAAAAAATTTAATTGACGAAAATGTCTGTTTTTTGCCTGTAAGACATGAACGGCCAGCGATTGCTATCGAAAACAACTTCCCACAAAGTTTGTACAATATGTAATTCTCTACAAGAAAACATATTTTTTTTTCTGTAGGAGTGTTATTTCCAAAGATATCACTATACTAAAAACTTCGTCAATAGTTAAAATCTGTTTTTTGCTTTTTACTCTTAAAAAAATGACGAAGTTGTCAAAGATAAATTTATGCCTACTTCATATGTTATTATATTGACTGCAAAAAATATTGTAAAATTTTTCGTAAGAGTTAGAAGATATTAGTACTTCAAAAAGGTAAAGGGTTCAAATATGGTGTTTTCGTCTACAACTCTTAAACAATAAATTTTGTTAAAAATTTTTGCACAAAATTTGCAGATTATATGACCCTCTACAAGAAAACATTTTCATATTTTTCGGTTAAAATTGATAATTTTAAATATATGTATTACTATTTCTGAAATTGGTCAAAATTTGAAAAAAGCTGCTTTTTTCGTCTTGGCAAAGCTGTAGAAAAATAATTTATACTCAATGCATTGTTAATCATATTTTTTTTTTTAACAAGAAGTATTATTGTACCTTTTTTTTTGATACAAGTGCTCAGTTACGAGATATTGATGTTTTAAAAATGTTCGAATTTCAAAAATACAAGTTTTTGGTATATATACCTGTATTTTCGAAATTCAATCATTTTTAAAAAAAGCAAAAAACATTTTTAAATAGAATTTACCGTTTAAAAGTTATAAGTGAAAAAACAATTTTTTTGACATTTGACCTTGAAAAACTTCTAATGCACACGATATTTGTCAATGGACTTTTGAGGGGTTTATTCCTTACAACAAAATAAAGATAATTGCATTAAAACCTTCACTTGGATTTTTTTTCGGAATGAAAGTACATTTTGCCTGGGCTATAGTATAGTCTTTGGGCTGACCATTGACCAATTACTGAAACTAGCTGACCTCTCGTATGCCAATTGAGTGGCCCTTCAGATGACTCTTTACTTTTTTGGATATTCCACAGTAATATATACACTTTACTGGGTCTCCCCCTAATAAGTTCAAAGTATATTAACTCCCTCTTCAACATCTCTGGCCTTTCCGCTGAGTAAATGTTATGCAGGCGCCAACAAGGCGCCTATGTATGCGTCTATAGTTTTCCTGCACAATATTACCTCAGGTCTGGATGGCCAATTCTCTGCATACTGCTAACACAAGTCCATTGCTCTGCTTGAAATTAACAGAACAGGTCTATGGCCGTCCACATTTGAACTTTTAATAATCGAGAGTCAACTTCATGCATATATTATTTTTTTAAATCTTATTTTTGAAGTGAAATTTCAAACTATGAATATATATACGAAGGCGGGTCAAGTCCCTGAAAATTGAAAGAAGGAACGCTTTTTTCAGAAATTTTTTTTTTATTTTTCGAAATAATTTCCTTTTAGCTGGAAACACTTCATCCAACGTTTTTCTAATTTATTAATTCTCTCCAAAAATTTAAGCGTTCTAAAATTTATTAAAAATAGTTGATCGAGTTTTCTTATAATTTATTCTTAAATCGGAAGATAATCAAACAACGTCTTTCTTCTTTTACAAGCGCACAACGAATGCCGAGTGCAATCTTTATTTCATTTTAACTTATCTCTACCCTACCTAAACCGGTAGTCTCTCTTTCTTCTTCTTATGCCGTCAGCCTGTTTCTCATACATTAGTGTTAGTACATTATTATTTTCTTGTGTGTCTTTTACATAATTTTTCAGTGTTGCCACAATTCGGCCATCCTGACAATTAATCGTCCCGATTTCACCAGCTTCATAATTTGTCCAAGGTTTCATTTGGCCACTTCCCATATTCCCTCATACGGAATCTGACTTACTTGAAAACCCTCTACATCTCTCAATAAATACCTATCATTTGGCAAAACCTTCGCTACCCTATACGGTCCTTAGAATTTTGGAGCAATCTTCATACATGCGCCTGGTGTGCTTATATAATTCTTCACCATTACATAATCCCCCTCATTATACTTTCGTTCTATCCTCATTCGATCTTTAAGTCCCTTATTATACTCCTGTCCTTTTATAATTTTTTGTTTAGCCCTCTCTCTCATTCCTTCTAGATCTCTCTCCTTCGATTCCTTATCATCCCGCAAACTGTTTTGCAGCGTTTCCTTCAGAAAGTCTATAACTACTCCTTTTTGTGCTACGCCGAATAACAACTCGCTTGGCGTTGTACCTGTACTCTTATGAACAGTATTATTCAGAGTAAACTCTATTTTAGGTAATATTCCGTCCAGCGTGAACATAGTGCCTGCACTTGAAAGTTTAGCGATCATTGGGGCCAAACTCCTATTGACTCGTTCTACTTGCCCATTAGCCTGTGGCGACCCTGTCGCAATCTTAATATGCTTAACATTATTCTCATCCAGGAATTCCGAGAAATTCTTTGAAGTAAAAGCACTACCTCGATCGGATATTATTACCCCAGGTCGACTATATGCATTAAAATAATTGCGTAAGCAACTAATCACCTCATTTGTACCCGTCGTTTTTACTGCGTACAATCTTACATACTTCGTAAACGCGTCTATAACCAGGAAAACGAATTTCTTATTCGATTTCCTCAGTGTTACCGGCCCAAAGTGATCAATATGCAACGTCTCGAAGGGCAAACTCCCTTTAGGGATATTATGAAGGAGCCCTTCGTGCTTTCCTTGCTTTGACGAAAACACAATGCATTTCAGACAATTTGCTATGTGTTCCTTGACCTTCACTCTCATTCTAGGGAACCAATAAGTCTTTCTTATGGCATCTACTACTTTATCACATCCCATGTGACCCATTTCATCGTGGTATAACCGTATGACATTCATTTCCATCTTGCTTGGAACGTAAAACATAATCGCATCATTTATCTTTCTATAAACCAGACCATTCCTCATCTCATATAAACTACTCTCTTCATTTTCCAATCGTTTTCTTATCTCATTAATACCCTCGTCTTTGTATTGACTTATGGACAAATTCTGTTCAAAAGTGTTCTCTTCCAGAACCATGACATTCGATATCCTACTAAGAGCATCCACATGTGTCATCTTCGTTCCATTGCGATGCTCTAAGGTATAGTCATAATTTTGCAGTTCTAATGCCCATCGGGCTATCCTTGGATTAATCTCTCTTTTGTTCAGAGTCAATGTCAAAGAGTTGCAATCGGTTACTATTTTAAACTTAAAACCCTGTAAATAGATCCTAAACCTTTGTAGTGCGTAAATAATTGCCAACGTTTCTAATTCAAAGCTATGGTACTTTGATTCGTACTCAGTTGTTCGCTTTGAAAAATAGAAGACAGGGTGGAATTTACCATCCTTCTTCTTCTGCAATAGTATGGCCCCGAATCCAAGTGAACTAGCGTCACAATGGAGTTCGATCTCGTCTCTAGGGTCATATATCGCCAATATAGGAGCTCCTTCCAATTTGTTCTTTAGTACTTCAAAAGCGTTCATTTCCGTTTCGCCGAATTTAAATTCTACACTCTTTTTTATGAGGTCGTATAATGGTTTCGCTAATAGAGAGAATTTCGCAATAAACCTCCTAAAGTATGAGCACAGGCCCAGAAAGCTATGTACCGACTTCGCATCTCGTGGCACAGGGAAATTAGAAACCGACTCAATATTCTTTGGATCCGGTTTAATTCCTTCTTTCGTAACAGTATAACCCAAATACCGGATTTCCGATTCCAAAAATTGACATTTATCCAACCTTAACTCTAACTTATTCTCACAAGTCTAGCAAAAACTTCTTCCATTATCTCTAAATGCTCTTCTATTGTCTCAGTTGCTATCATTATGTCATCTATATATATATTTATTTTATTTGCTCTTATTAAATCATCAAACACTAAGTTAACGAATCTTTGGAACTCCGAGGGCGCATTCTTTAGGCCGAAAGGCATTCTTAAATACTCGTATTGCCCCATCGGGGTTACGAATGAAGTGTATTTAATTGACTCCTCACTCATTTGTATGTGGTGGAATGCACTCTTTAAATCAAGTAATGAAAATACTTTCTTACTAGCCAATTTGTCGAGCAAGTCATCTATCAATGGCAACGGATAGTTATCCTTGAGCGTAATTTTATTCAAGATGCGATAGTCTACACAAAGCCTAATATCTCCTGTCTTTTTCCTTACTAATACTATGGCTGAAGAGTACTCTGATTAACTAGGCCTTATTACCCCTTTTCTTATTAGCTCATCTAGAATTACCTGTACTTTCTCCTTCTCAAAGTAAGACAGTCTCCGTGGGGAACAGTGGAAGGGCCTTTCATTATTTAAAATTAATTTCATCTTACATTCATTTTCTGGCAAATCAGGACTTTCACAATTCAGATACTTTTGTTTAAACATATCAATAAATCTTCGTTTTATTTCAAAATTTACATTATCATTTTTATAGATCCATATTTTCATTATCTTCTATATTTACTTCTATTTTCATTAACTCTTTACATTCTTTTGCGAATTCAGTATTCAATTCATTGGTGATCTCATTTTGTTTGTTCATTTTATTTAGTTCAATCTTCAAATTAGCTTTCTTTAAAAAATCTCTTCCCAAAATCATAGAACAATTCATAGTGTGGTCTGACACCACGAAAACATTTAATTCTACTTCTTCTTTATTTTCTAAGAACAAAACACAATTTAAGCTTCCGATAACGGATACTTTACTTTTATTGATGCCATAAAATGTGGGTACATCGTTTATATTAATTTTACTTAAAACTAATTGAGGCATATAACCTTGTCTGACCAGGCTGACGGGACTACCAGTATCAATTAAAGCTCCTAAAATAATTTTAAAATTATAATCATGTTCTGTAAACAACATAGTTACCAATTTTACATACTCGTTTTCTTCGGTGATGTTATGTATGCGCTCCTCCGTCTTCTTTCTTTCTGGACATGCAGCTGCCAGGTGCCCCATCTTGGCACAAACGTGGCATGCCCCCAGCTCTCGTTTGGGTTTGCGGCAGGTGTTCGCCATGTGGCCTAGTGAGTTGCAATTGTAGCATCTCACTCTGGTGTCTCTGGAACTACTTGCTGCTTCATTTGTTCGGTGTGTTGGTGGTCCACTCGTTGGCTGTCGTTTTTGTTTTTGGGTTACTCTCTCGAAAGCACGGAGTAACTGGCCTCGATTTTGGTAGCAGTTTATGAGTGCTTGTAGCCTCAAACTATCGTCGACGATACCCTCTTCAATGTATTCAACCAGTTCAAGTTCTTCAATGTCGAGTCCGTGGGACAACATAATCTTCTCGTTAAAATACTCGGTGAAGCTCTCATTAATCTTCCATTTTCTGGCTTCGAACTTTCTTCTGGCTGCCACTTTGTCCTCTCGTTTTCCGAATATTTCCATCATTTGTGTCTTGAGGTCCTCGAGGTTTTCCTCCATAAAATTGGGTTTTGTGTGGAGCCACTGCTGCGCTTTATCTGTTAATTTTGAGCACATCAACGTACGGATGGTGTCCGTGTCTACCCAAGCAACACATTCTCCTCTTACAGATATCTTTCAGAATTCTTAAATAAAGAGCATTCAACACTGCAAGATAACTTAAAGATGTCTCTAAGACCCAAAAAGGCCCAAAGGGGCGGAGCCAATTGTATGAAGTGAAGAGTTCTAATTAATGTTTTTGTAAGTGCTTATAAAGAGGACTTCTTTTGTTCATGTATTGACGACGTATTCAAGATATTTTAAAGAGGTTTTCAATAGATCTTAAATATCCTCTTAAAAAGGACTTTAAAATCTCTTTAAAAGTAAACGCGGACTTGAGATGCGAGAAAAAAACAACGTTTACTTTTTCTCTTTTACGCATGCATCATGGCAATAAATAATATTTTCTCTTTCACGCATGTAACCATAGAGTTGCATTTTAATGAAATGGAATGAAACTTAAGATGAGTGGTGAAAACATAAGGAATTGTTTTAATTTGATTTATAAGAAGCTCGGCCAAGTTAGTTATTTTAATATGACAGTCTTAACATATTTTGTGAGGCATATCTAGAATGTGTTTCGACATGCGTGATCATATTTACTTTAAAGTCATAGATGCTACCCCCCTAAAAATTCACGCGCTTAAAAAAATAATGATATTTACATTTTTTTTTCATTTTCTTTCTAGACAAAAAACTCGATACTGAAGTAAAAAAATGTTAATTGCATTTTGTTGGGTTATTATGTTATTTTAAGAGGTCTAAACGAATCTGCGATTATTTAAGCCCAAATTGTCATTTATTAGGTATATTTTATACAAAAGAGTTTTAGAAATTGAAATCAATAAATATGGCGTGTAAGCGACAGGGTGCCTCTTTTTAAATAGTTACGCAATTATTTATTTTGTTTGTTTCTAAAGCTGCATTTTATTATTTACATAAGTCACAAACAAAAAAGAGATAGAAAGCTGTCTGAGTGCTGGGACTCATGGTTAATATGTGAAAACATCAACGTTTGTTCTTACCCTGATGTCGCGGCCAGCGCTTTAGCTCCAGTGGAAACCCGAAAATTTGAAGTTCAGAATTTAAGTACGGCGGATCGTGGAACAGAGTACACCAATTGATTAAGGATGTGAATATTACTTACTAGTGTCACGTCTGACGTTCTGGGTCCACTAGAACATTTTTTGACAGGTGTCAAAATGTCAAACCAGAATTCCGAGAATACGCGCTACGTAACGTGCTATACTCCGTATCGTTGCACAGAGGATAAACGTGGACTACGTTTTGATTACACATCAAAATTAAAGCTATTTTCACCCTTCTGAGTTTCGCAAAATTTTCAAAGTTTTATTCACTTATTATAAACGCTTTTTCTTTTATACAGATCTGATCAAAAAGTTTTATAAAATGCGGCTTATAACAATAATGTAGCCATTTGGCCTCAAAATATGACCTAACATGCGTAGCAGATAGACAAACAAACCAAAAAATATACAAATATCAATTAAACATTCAAATAATTTTTTTTAATTTTTTTGTTTTAATGACACCCTGTAAAAAATATACATAAATAAATTAATATTTTTTCCAAATCTCAAAACGTTTTTAAAAGTTCTTAAAAAACTCTTAAAAACGTCTTGGATATAGTCACTCTTCCCCAGAGTCAAATCACGCTTAATTACTTCTTAATAAGACACCATTAAGTGGTCATTAATTACTTTTTAGGTCTTAAAAAAACGAAATGTCAAACCAGTTCAATGGCAACAACTGTGTGTGTTCAACAAGTGCATAGCAAGACAAGAGGAAC